>JARKHS020004562.1:0-87500 GCA_030143305.2 Amblyomma americanum | reverse complement strand
CACTTCCACGGTTGGCCCAAACGGTGATATCAGCATATATGCTAAATTTTAATCCATAGAGCTTTTCCAATTGCTCGTCTCTCTCATAGCCACCTTGAAGAGTAGGCCCATGCGAAAACGTCCTATGGGCGTGTGTAGAAAAAGCTATGTCCGTCTATGGCCTTTTATGAACGTCTATAAGCACCCACAGAGGTGCTTATTGCCAGCTATTGAAAAATCTATGCCACTAAAGCTATAGCTTTGGAACCATACAATTGTCTTAAGCTCTTCATAGAAAAATATATCAGCCTGTATATACAGCTATAGACAGAAATAGGAGAGTTTATAGCTATTTGGGCCAAAATCTCTATAGCCGGCCATAGGACATTTTTGTATGGGGGCGAGGCAGCACCGATCCCTGGAGCCTACCCTTACTCCCTAGCTCAGTTGCGGGGGATTCCAGCGTTTGGAACTTCATGTAGGTAGCTCTGCCCGTGAGGAAGTCTCTGATGTACCGATATGTCCTCGTCACTACATTAACCTTGTCCAGCATTTCAGGACCGCCCCATGTTTCACGTTATCGAAAGCCTTCGTGAGATCCAGCCCCAAAATGGCTTTCGTATTTTTAGACCTTGAGTCTATTTTGTCATGTTTGATTTGGAGCATGACGGCCTGCGCAGACAATTGAGGTCGGAAGCCGACGATCTCATGTGGCCACAGATCACCCTGCTCCATGAAGTTCATCTGTCTGGTCTAGACGGCGTGCGCCGTCAATTTCCCAACGCATGAAGTTAAGGAAATTTGTCGAAACTTTGCCAGTTGAGGAGGCTTCTATGGTATCGGTATAAAAATAATGCTTGTCGTCCTCCGCTGTTGTGGGAGCTCGCCTTTTTCCCAATATTCCTGCATGTACTCCGTTAGATACCTAATGGATTCACCGTCTAGGCTCCTGAGCATTTTGTTCGTTACCCCGTCGGGGCTAGGAGCCGACATCGTTCTAAGTCTGACAATTTCTTCCCTTCCTCTTATGGGATGGGGGCGTCCAGAACCTCGTTAGGCGCTCCACCATAGTCAGGAAGTAGAGTTCGCGAAGTTCCCCCCCCCCCCCCCGCCCGTACGTCTCAAGGAATTTGTTCATGAAATCATCATCATTTCCTTCGAATGCGGAGCATGGAGCACGAAATGTACCAGTACGAATGGTGCCGTACTTTGCAACGTCATTAAGGCACTATCAGCACTATAACTATATCGCTGAACCTCTGGCTGTCATTGCCAATTTGCTATCTGCGGTGTTTTCACTATAACCGGTGCGTCATTATAACGAATGTTTCGGTCTAGCCGGTATTAAGTAGTTGGAAGGTGGGTAAGTGTGAGGTGGTAGGCGGAGAGCGCAAAATTTACCTGAAAGCAATTTATCACCTTCCACAGTGGGTAGGTGAAGGCTTCGCAAAGACACCGATAGAGATTTAGCGTTCTTAGCACCCCTAATGTTCTTGCAGTAAAACAGATCACGTATCTCTATTACGTATGCATAGTTGTATAGTAAACGCTACTTTATATCTCTTTTCCTAAAACTCTAGCACCAGGAGGTTCCAGTAACTTGAGCACATGAGTCGCTTTGCGACAAGCCCTGTATCGTTGGCAGTTTGAACTCCAACGCATGTAACAACCATAGCCAACTAGCTCAAAGGCAAGTAATGATCAGTATCAAAAGCAATAGTGTCATGAAAACAAGTTTATGCAAAAAAACAAACAATTCTCTGTTTCAATCATTGTGACTCTGCCCCATGGGAAGAGATTGTTAAGTCTTTGGCATGGTGATGCCAACGGGTCCTTAAACACTGAAGCGTTATCTTATGCGCCTCAGAGGAAATCGGTAACAGGGGTACACAATTGGTATGCTCAATTTACGTCACATTGGCATACCAACCGGATAGTTGTACTATCAGCTGGAAATCCGAGCGGCAGGCTAACAAGTTCTGTTTAGCTCTTGCGCTTTTTTGAATTTCACATGGTAGCCCCAACCTCATTCAGGAACCCGTCGTGCCCTGGCCTCGAGCATTCGCGGCCAACCTGGGCTCACACAGCCAACGGCAGCGATTTATTATCGCAGCCTACCATTCACGTCGAGGTGTTCCTATGAACACGTCTACGGTCTGGTTGCTTGTACAGACTTGAGGGAGCAATATATTGGTGCATGTTCCGTCGTGTGGTCACCCCAACCATTTCGATACGAGGAAACTTCGACAAATGTACAAATGTACTTTGTAGCGGTTTCAAGCACGATCTTTATTTGTTTTAGGCCACACGAGGAACAAGGAAAAACGATTTTTATTCGAATACAATTCATTCCTAGGCAATGTGTAGTTTATCGATATTTGTTCAGGAACGAAGGTGGACTTTACTGAAGAAAAAACAAATGATTTCTAATTGGAAAATATTTTTCGCAATCACTCGAATCAAACCGGCAACGAGAAAGAAGCAACTCAATCCGGATCCCCACATGGATGTGGAAAAGTGCCCTCTGGCTTCAAGTATAAGCGTAAAAAACCTTTCTTTTAATATTTTCAGTTGCTTTATGAAGATCGTTTCTGGAAGCTACATTTGCCTTTTATACTGGACAATTTTCTAGAATTCAGGTTAGAGACATTGAGGATTGAAGAGACATTGAAGGAGACAAAAGAGCGTGTATGTCGCGGTCATCCTTGTGCTGCGGACAATATGGCGCTGTGGACGGTGGATGGAGCAGAGCTATTCATAGCTATATGAATGCTTCAGAGAGGCCACGCTGCAAAACTGCACCAGAGGCGGCGCGGCCAGCGCGCCGAAAATCGTTTTAATTTAGTACCAAATTTGGAAAAAGGAACCCGTCCTATATCAGATACGATACGCAGTGCTTTCGCGTGTCACTACTGCGTGGGCAATGCGAATGTGAGCTTTTACATCGCGTCTGGAATAAGAAACCAAAGATTGTTTCTTCTGATTTGGTCTACATGTGCGTCAGGATTGCATTCTATCGTCTTCTGAAATGCCCCGGCCGAAATGAAGCTTTGAGCAACGTCGCGAAAGTTAGGGCTGTAAAGTGGCTGGCTGACCGTCGAGGTAGCAGCCCGAGAGAAGAGGAAAGCACATGTTCCCTCAAGGTCTAATTCAAGAAATAGAGACAAGCACACGTTTTACCTTTCTCTTATTGTCTCTCAAGGGCTTACAGATCATGACTACTTTGGCTACTTCGTGTTTTGGAGCACGGCATTGCCGCTTCAAGCGGACACGCTGCCTCTGTACCTATTTCGTCCCAGTTTCGACGCTGGCCGGTGTGCATATAGCCGCAGTAATTGGTGTTTCCTCCTTTCGCTTCTGCTCTATTGGGGTAAATAGGTAAGGGTAAGTATTCGCTATCTCGTCTCTGCTTACAGACCGATTCATTATAAAAATTAATGAGACGCGTACTTACTGGAATCACGACGGCAGGGTTTTAATTTGTGCACTACCTTAGCTGGGACATTTCCGCCTGTCTGACGTTGACTCGAGCTTCACACGAATGAAGAACACAAGTGCATCCAAAGACAGTCACTTCATTTTGAACAATCGTTCTCAATGACTATATCTCTGGGTGCTTCATGGTGTTCTTCACGCTTCTTCATGGCACTGAAAAAAAGGCCGCCACCGTCTGGAAGACGTTGAAGCAACGAGCGTTAGCATCATTGGCCATGCCTAAAGCGAAAATCGTTACGCATCCAGTGGGGCCACAGAAAAAACCCTGAGAGGTTAGGGAAAGTAAATAAGTTTTCTATCTAGCGCAACCTATCAGAGAAATTACGGTGCAGGTCTAGCCGTTGTCGAATTACAACCCCTCAAGAGACGTCCCAAACTGAAGTTGCTTCGTTTGGGGGGTCACGGTGGGCCTAGAATTCGGCAGGCGGTGCGATATGTTAACGCTTCATTTGTAATTGCATTATACAATGCTTACCTGTTATTCAGTTGCGGTTTCATTTATATACCACAACCCATAGGGTTTTATTTGCCTACTAAATTCAGTACACAACTGTGTATTGTGTGATAGAGGCGTGTGTATTGTGTGATATCAGTGCACATTAAATAACCCCAGGTGGCTGTATCATCCGTAGACGCTCGAAAGAGCGCTCGAAATCTCGCTACGACAGCCACCATCGCCACATCACCTGTCTTCATGGCGTATTCCTGGAGACACTATCCCACCAAAGCCAACATGCGCCTCTATATCCTCCTCATCATCCGAGCTCCCGGAGCCGTCGCTGTCACGTCTGCAACAATATATACAGCTCCTGGAAGGGCTTTTGTTTTGCAATTATTTCTGCCTATGTTTTGTTTTCTCCGTTGCCAACTTCGTAAACTGCAATGCTTGTTCTATGATTTTACGAATATACTTGTGAAGATTCCTGCGGGGCGAGGGCCTCCTAAAATGCATAAACCCATTAGAGCAACAGTCGCGAAAATCCTGCAGCCATTTTACTCGAAGCGCGGTTCTTCCTAGTGCTCCTCCTTATACTGAGATGGGTCCTAGCACCACGGCAAACACTTTCGTTTACTTCGGGTAACCTTCGAATGCACTATCCTCTCTTAATTCCACATAAATGCTAGTGTTCGGAGACATTTTTTGCAGAAGGGAATAAAACCAAGGAATTTCGAAACATGCACGACAGCTGGGCAAGCAATATGCTCACAACAGCTTAGGCCATCCGTCTTCGTCGGTTCTGTGGCCACCTGATGTTGCTTTTGTCTGCCGGGAATGACGCACGACTTGTGAACTTCGCATATAAAAAGAAAGAATATTCATTTGATGACAGTATGAAAATGCTGTTTTCAGATCGAAAAAAAAACTGTTCTTTTCGAGGATCGTTTTTCACTATTTCAAACGACATATGTATTGACCAAAAGCGAAGTTATTTAGGTCGGTGCAGCACCATTCAAGTTAAGCTAGATATGCGCTAAAAAGTACTACACAGCAGAATACTAAGCTTACTGAACTTCCTTCGTGTTTTTTCTTGTCGACTTGTCAGCTTGTAAACAGTCAGCTTTGGAGCCGATAGAGCTTAGTTACCGCCCACAAGATAGCAGTTTTATACAGAAACCGCTCCAGTGGCTTAAACATCTTAGCAGCCGACACGCGTGCTAGAGATGTATGCTTCGATCATGAGTGGTGACGGAACCCGACGGATTTCAATGATACAATCTTTTCCTGATGGCTTGAGGCATGGTTCGTTAAGAGTTCGCGCCGCTTACTTCGTGACTTAATACTCGTGTTAGTTATTTTGCTGTCAGTTACGAACTTTCATCACGGGTGACTATAGTAGGATACAACTTAAAAAAAAACAGCAGTTTCAAACACTGGGCAGCGTCCATGCCATACTCTATTACTCCACTGGCCAATCACAATTGTAAACAAAATCAACTGTGACTCTGAAAATCAACTCTGAATGCTTGACTACATTACAGAAGCCATGTATCAAAGTTCTGGAGCTTATAATTTTTCCTTCTGGTTAGCTTCTTGTTTAGGTGCAAACAAAAGTTTTAACAGCGGACTACTTGTTTGTCGTGGAGGAATTCAGTGCGGCAGTCATGAATGTGGACGGAGCTTCACTGCAGACTCAAGTTGTATTCGACCATAGCTCATAACCCTCGGTCTGTGATGCACTGGCTTCAGCTTCAGCAGCGGAAACGAATATTCCACTGAACACTTCTTCACTTGTGTAGTTATATGAGCTTACGAGAAGAGGAAGGATTGGAAGGAACATAAGGCAGCAGTAACCGAATGGCACAAACCAGGCTCAATAATTACCAGATACCCCACTCCCAAAGAAGGAGAGGAGGCAAAAGAAAGGTAGGAGGTAAATAATGTTCTACTGGTTTGCTACCCTAGTTAGCGGGAAAGGGATGAAGAGACAGAAAGGTGAAGGAACAAAAGGGAGTTAAGATGCAGCTGAGGTTCGTGAGGAATCAACGTACGCCGCTGTCAGAATATCAAGGAAAAACGACAAGCTCGTAAAGAACGGAGCAGTGCCCGGCAGGTATTCACAGCAGAAATCGCTGGGGCCAATGTCCGAAATTGTTCACTCCGACTGCGGGCACCGAGAACGGTGATGAATTCATGCCACAACTAAAATGGCCTCAGACACGCATCGATTTAGCATGCATTCTCAGATGCTTGGCAGTTTAAAACTTTAAAATTGATTATCACAGCGCAGAATCTTTTATCTTCCGCATTCGCCATTTCCAAAATGTCTCGGAGTTCATAGAATTCATGACATGTTTGTGACAAGAAACAGAATCTCGCGTTGTTAGCTGAAAGCGTCAAAAAAAAAAAGTCTAAACTAGGATTCAGTGCATGCGTCCTTAAATTTCCGACGACTAACCTCCTTGAAGGTGCATATTACTGCTTGCTACACCCGGAATAGTAACCAACACCATTTCGCACTTCTAAATTTTTGTGAAGGCAAAAAGGTGTGAGTTTAACTAGGGGAATACAGACAACTGGCATTTCGCAAAGTTTTGTCAATCAGAGTACATCTCGGCAAATATCATGAAAGCGCTGGTGTTAACACGTTGCCTAATAGTGATCTGCTGGCATAAAAATTCCCAAGAAAGCAAGAATTCCCAAGAAAGAAAACACGTTCTGCTTACTGTGAAAGGATATTCACACATACACGTGGCACTCAAGTGGGGTCTGGAAACTGGTGCATAGCTTGCTTAGGAATGATAATCAAGTATTCAAAACATTATCATCGACGGAGTGCCTTTTTATGATGAATCCCTATAAAAAAAAGAACTCAATGAACATTTTATTAAGGTCGCGGCTACAGGGTCCTCTGCAATATATAATTTTGATGCAACACAAAAGAAAAGCTTACAAAGCTGGAGTCTCGAATTTTATGTCCCCCTGTAGAGCAGGGATAAATAACCTGCTCCAAAATAAAAACAACGGCAATGCTTGCGGTATAGATGAAGTAAAACCCAAACCCATGGAAGCAGTCTCCGATTTCATTAGTTAGCCACTCTCATATATGCAACCTCATTATCAGTTTGGCATATTCCCTCAAAAAAAAACATTCGCGAAGTAAATGTTATGTTTAAGGCTGATAGCTGAAGAGGTCTCAATAATTACAGGCCAATTTCTGTTCTCTCAATATTTTGTAAACTTGTCGAAGTCAGAAATGTGCGGGTCTCAAACTTACAAAAAAAAACATGTTATAATAAAAGAATAGAGCAGCTTTCAAGGTTATAAGTCCACGGGGATGGCATTGCTGAGTATTAAAGTCAAAATACCTGACAATGTTTAAACGAAGCTGATAACAACAGGTGTTTTTACAGACTTCGCAAAAGCATTTCATTCCGTTAAGCATTACATTCTATTTCAAGAACCTCATTCATATGGAATTAGGGGAGTATCATGCCATCTGGTAAAGAGTTACCTGCAATTTCGCCGACAGTACTTCAACATTAACAGCCGATCGAGCACATCAGAAATCATGTACGGTGTCTCGCAAGGCTGCATACTTAGTTCGCTTCTTTTTTGATCTACATTAAAGACATCGCAAGCATACTACTCAACCCAGATATAATATTTCACGCTTATGACAAAAATCTATTTTTCCAGGAACTGAAATATAGCTTCAACATCGCGTGAAAATATACGCGTATAATGTACATACCTCACTAGCCGACAGCAAACAAATTGGAATTAAACGCTAGTAAATAAATTTATATTAATATTCGGCCTTGTGACAAGCAAATTGTAGATTCACTTTGAGGAACAAGTCATTGATCGATTATGTCTTACACATTTTTTGGAGTTCATTTAAACGAAATGATTGGTCCATTCTTTCTATTTCTTGACTAATATATCGCGTTATACTGACATATGTTAAAATTAAGACAAGAACACAGGAAGACGGAAAGAGCGCCTTTTATGTGCGCGCAACTCGTCTTTAAGAACAACCATGCACCAATTAAACCAACAAGAAGTTATTCTAACTTACCTGTCCCTGGAGGTAAGTAAGCACCAGTGGCATTGGGATAGTGGACGTGGACAGTACCAAACCGGGCGTTGGGTGGAAGAAAATTAGTGGCCGGTTGAACGGGGTGGCGGTGCACTTTCGCTCGTTGGCACGAAACATTTGCGGGCGCCAAATCACGAACATTAGCGTTTATGCGCGGCCAAACGTAGCGATACACCAGGATCTTTTGCGTCGCGTTGATTTTAGGGTGGGCCAAGTTATGCAGGGTGTCGACAATCCACTAGCGGAAAAAGTCAGGCGCAAATGAACTGGGAAATATCTGAGGAGAAATCCCATATGAGAGTGGTGCAATGCATGTGGACTTCCGCAAGTTGCAGTGATGTGGTAGACGTGCACAAACGCGTCAGATGGGAGTCGGTAAGCAGGGCGGCAGCAGTGTCATGAATTGGAATCGGGGGATGCCTCGTGACATCACCCATACGGCTGAGAGCGTCTGCAAAAACGTTGGCGGTGGCGATGAAGTGTCGAATGGCGGTGGTATATTCAGGCACATCGCCAAGCTGACGCACTTCCGCGGTGTGTAAGGGGTGTCTGAATGGTCGAGCACATGCATCAGGGGCTTGTGGTCGGTATATGATGAAGGCACGACATACAAGAAGGTGACGAAAAGGGCGAAAAGCAAGGTACATGGCCAGCGTCTCTCAGCCAAAAACACGCTATATCTCGCCACAGTAGGAGCCATACGACCGGAGAAGAATTTGAGAAGTTGCCAGACTCCATCAGTGTGCTGTTGGGGTACAGAGCCGACGGCTGTACTGGAAGCGTCCGTAACCTGTACAAGAGGATATCTGGCTTATGGTGAGCGAGCAGGGTTTCGTCGGCCAGTAATTGCTTGACGGCGAGAAACACTACGTGGGCATCGGCTTCACACTGTAGTGGATGCGTTTTATTTACCACCGTCAGCAGGCGATCAAATGGCTCGATGAAAGGGGCACACTTCCGAACAAAACGGTGGTAGCAGCTCACCATGGCAAGGAAGCGGCGTAGAGAAGTAACAGAGGTTGGCTCTGAAAATCAACAATGGCTTGTACCTTGTACGTAAGAGGTCGAACGCCACTTGTGTCGACGTGGTGACCACGGAAGTCAAGAAAAAAAAAACCGAATTCACTTTTAGCACTGTTGATGTCGATGCCGTTGGCAGAGAGTCGGCAAAACAGCTGGCGAAGATCAAGCAAGTGATCGTCCATGGACCAGCTGGCCACAAGAATTTGTCCACGCAAGCTAAAACGAAAGGCAAACCAAGAAGGACGTTGTCTATGAAACCTTGAAAGTGTGTGAAGCTTTTGTGCAGTGCGAATGGCTTTTGCAGGAATTCGAAGAGACCAAAGGATGTTGCGATGTCTGTCTTCAAAATATCGTCGGAAGGGCAGTCCGTACGTGATGCGAATTAATATCAGTGCTCGCATAAGTTGAAGGGCGCCTTTTTCTCGCATTCCTTAACGAGAATTGGCAGCGCGGCTGATACTGCGAGCTATCTGGTTTTTGCGGCTCGTGGACTATATCTGTTTAAAACTCTTTCAAACTTGCACTGATATTAGTTTACGCTATAAGTAAGCCTTGGGTGGAGGTTTCGTAAACGGAAACCGTTCGATGCCAGCAACGTAGATGAAATATCAGGCATGAACTTTGATATCTGCATAAAATCAAGCGAAGAGGAAAACGACCTCGCATTTTTGTCCACTGCATATTTCGTCCTAAATGCTGTGCAGTTATGATGTTGACATAGCTTTTTACATCGCGGAACATTTCTCCGCAGCATTCACAGTCGATAAATTCAAGAGAAGCCAGGCTATCTCAACATTCAAAAAGAATTTGATTTTTGAAAACGATACTTTTCTGATCCTTTTCCTCTTTCCGATGTACTTTACAGTGATACGTGAGCATTCATTCGAGCCAATGTTTGTCAGAAAAAGAAACCCACTAGAAACTGCAACGTTTTTGTCCCGAAAAGAGTTTTATAAGTTAGTCTAAAATTGAACTGAATTAAGTGTTGCAAGTTTGGAACAAGCGACAAGCAAGTCGGTGTTTAGTTAAATTACAAGCGACGAGCTTGCCTATGAAGCAGCGACTAGCTACATAGACCATCGAAATTTGTTATAACATGGAATTAAACAGCGGTAAATTATAAATATATATTTTTTAAAAATAGCCACTATTTCAAGTCACTTCTGACGGCCGTTGGCGGCTTCACTCAAGTGTTCATGACTATTTTTAGCAAAAGAATTACTACATGCACGAAGTATTTTCGCTGTGTCCCGTAAAACACTAATAGTACTGTCACCTGTTACACGCTACTAGCTCTACCGAATCCGCACCATCTGGGCTCCATAGCCACGAATGATCTTTGTGTAACGCAAGTAGTACCTATGCCGCATTACGCTTATAGTTCCAGGCAACTTCGGTAATAGATATAGCCTAGTGGGGACGTGATAGCGAAGCCGCATATCGGATTACCGTGCGGCTGCTGCAAACGTGCCTTGGTCCCAGCCGGCCACGCAACTGCTACTGCGCGTGCACAACCAGCATGCGGTAATCCGCTATACGACTCTGCTATTACATCTCCACTAGGCTTAAATCTCTCTATTATTCTCATCCCTAATGAAGCCAAAGTGGGAGATCTCCTTTACACGCGGCACAGCAAGTGCATGCCGCAGTTACTAAAAAAAGCTAGTAATTACAGTCATTACAAACTCTGTCAGTTACTGGCTCACTACTAATTGCTTAATACCCCAAATGCACCGCTGGCAGTAAAAGCGGCTATACTCCTAAGCAACATAGTTGAGGCAGCAGCGATTACTAATTCAACTAGAAATATATCCAGGAGTTTCTTGATAAGAAATGGTTTTATAGGGGTTTAACGTTCCAAAACAACTCAGGCTATGAGGGACGCCGTAGTGAAGGGCTCCGGAAATTCCGACCAGCACCTGTTCTTTAACATGCACTCGCATCGCACATTACACGGGCCTCTAGAATTTCGCCTCCTTCGAAATTCGACCGTAGCGGCCGGGATCGAACCCGCGTCCTTCGGGTCAACAGCGGAGCGCCACAACCACCTAGCCGCCGCGCGGCTCTGGATAAGAATACTCGCATAGAATGTTCCACGTGTAGAGGACGAAAGGAGGAAGAGACGCGACGCGTCAGCGCCGAGATGGCTGCGCTGCACTCCTAATTGAGTAACCTCTGTGTATAGCTTTATTCGTCTGTAACCTTTATCTTCGATGTACACGGTGCTGGACGTTATTGTTTCTGCATTCTTTGCAAGTTAAGAGTTGCATACTTATTCACGGAGGTCACAACTTTCATATAATGTGATACAGCTTCTGAATACCTTCATCGGTGTCCTCTACAGCTGACACTCTCTGCGCAGTATGTGTTTAAGCTTTTGCATCCTTTGCAAAAAAGAGGTCGAAGGCTGCATCATTCGGTGAAGAGGACGCGCTGCGCCGGTTCCGCTGGCGTAGGCGGAGGGCCGCGTGTCACTACTAAATGAGAAATCCAGCATATAGCGTCGCGGAGCAAAGTCAAGCTTCGGTTACCTATTTGTTCGTTTGAAGTGTCAACCCACTGCCTGAGCGTTGTGCGCGTGTTGTTCATGTTGGATGTTGTGCTCTCACGATGCCCGTCATGCGCACAGACTTCTAATGCTTCGCGCGGCCGCTGCAGTGGGCACCAGTGGGACTGCAAGCTGCTACATGGTGGTATGGTTCGCCGGCATCGCCCAGGAGCTTACTCAATGTGACTACTGTGAGTGCAATAGTAAGTAACGTTTCTTAGTGCAGCAGTTATCGGTTCTGTACATGTGCACCTACCTCATACAAAAATCAGGTGTCCTAGAAGCAAACCATTACTAATTTTACAGTTGTTTTGTGTTATATTTTGTTTTAAACTGCAATTCTCAGTGCAATATTGCGTGTAAATGTTGTTTTCGGTTGCATCATGCGCGCGAAGCTTCTGTAGCGAAAGACTGAAACGCATTTAGGCAAGGATTTGGATGGAGCAAATTGTTTTGACAGAATCGCAAGAAAGTTCACTGCCTGCGTCACTCACACGCGCTTCGCAATGTGTTTATGCGCCACGAGAGCTGTCCGTGAGACGGGGCGTGCGCCGTTGAGTTGCGTATGTCTTTGAAACGTCTTAATGTGAGCTGTTTGGAGCCGACTGCGCAGTAGAGCTTTTTATTGTTTTTTTTTCTCACCAGTGACATTTTGTTTTAAACTGACGGCAGCTGTATAGTGCGCAATGAGCCTCAGCCCAAAGGTTAGACTCTTTGATAACGGTCATTGTCGCGAGATATATTGTTGCGGGTTATTCTTGTCGATGCACTTTTGGATTGGTTGTTTATATTTGATGTGAGACAGCTTACACTGGTAGAACTTTATGGTGATAGCGATTATATAAATAATCCACCTCCTGTAGCGTACACGTATCAGCATGTTGTACGAAAATTGGGTCGCGCGCTCAAAGAGCACTGTCCAGGAACCATCCGCTGTACCGCAGAGCTGCAGTGCACATCGGCTATGAGGGACGCCGTAGTGGAGGGCTCCGGAAATATCGACCACCTGGGGTTCTTTAACGTGCACTGACATCGCACAGTACAAGGGCCTCTAGAATTTCGCCTCCATCGAAATTCAAGCACCCCGGCTGAAATCAAACCGGCGTCTTTCGGCTCATCAGCCATGTGCCATAACCACTGAGCCACCGCGGGGGCCCTGATGTGAACACTTGTTTTGAAAAAAAAATTCAAGTGAAACAAATAACGGTGCCCGCGCGCATGAACACGCAAAAATATGTATCGGCAGACACGTGCAGGTTGTTTTAGACACACACAAAAATGTACAGTTATGAAAAGCACCTTCTGCGAGAAAAAGCTTTCTGATTTAATGTGCTCCATTTTAGAGGCAACCAGAAAAAGCGGTGCGTTTATTTGTTCAAATCGTACTTCTCTGCAAAAGAAGCCCCGAAAGAGCTTAATGAGGAGCCTTAAGCTCTGAAATTTTACACAAAAATTGTGTGAATGTCTGTGATGTCTCCTAACATTATAACAAGCTGTAAATGAACTAGTTTCTGCACTAGTTGCTGATATAGCGTTTTTTGCATTCATAAATTGCTGTCCTCCAATTAAAAGCAACATTAGTAAAAGAAAAGTTGTGCCCCCTGAAGGGGCCAGTTAGGTATGTTTTATCTGTTCATTGGGGTCGGCATTGTCTGTGACTTTTATATTCATAATTGCAAATCTTACAGGATGCACACTCTTCACTTATAATGGAAGAAGGCAATCTCTATGAGCCCGCTTATATTTGCGTTCTCATCGAAAGACTGGATATTAAATTTCCCGGCTTTCCAGCGGATTTCTCGACTCTCTAGGATCTAATAAATATTTGATATCAGGTATTCTTTGAAGAAAAGGAAGACCTTTTCAATGTGGGAGAACTTCTGTAGGCTGACCTGCTCAACCCCACCGCCACGTGTTTTCCGGATGATCTCTGATATTGAGAAGTCTGCAAGACACCTTCACTAAAGTATGCACTGCATATGATATTGTTTGTGTACAATAAATTTCATTTGCAGACTGATTTCTCCTGATGCACTGCGACACAGTGCTATTGTGGAGAAAGCATTAGACCTGTGTTCCGTTGTGTGGTAACTTGCACATAATGCAACAAATATCTTCCAGTGAATGGATATCCATGCACAATTACTTCCTACAAGTTAGTAACTTTTACTAGAGGCGTCACCCCTCAATGATGCTCTTCCTAGGAGCAGCCTAGTAGTGCTTGCATGCTTAGTTCTGGTTCTGCCCTTTAACAAGGTTTTACTCAGAATTAGTAATGGTAGCGCTCGTAGCTTGGATTTCCTTATTAGGTGAGTTTACGAGCTCTCTGACCTACAAACGGGTACTGCTATTTGATTTACTACCTGTAGTTACTAAGAACCTAGCAACATGTGTGAAAAGCACTTACTAGGTTCGCCTTAGGAAGTAGCACTAGCGCTACCTTTCTTTAAGAATGCAGTTCTCTGCGAGTCAGAAAAACTTTGAACAGTAGTGCATAGTGGTGCACGTCACCTAGGCACCCGGGTGCCATGGCTAAAGGCGGAAACGCTTGCGGGAAACATCTGTCAGTATAAATTTGAGAACAGTTTTTGCAAAAACGCTAAAATAAAGTGTTTATATGATTCATATCTTTTTATCCAACTTTGACAGTAAACTAAGTGCTGCTTTTTGAAGGCTGCTGCGCTTAATTTTCGAACAGTCAATGGTTATATTAACATCGAACCTATCCAGCGCGCAGCTCATACAGTCCTACTACGGCAGCAATGATTTATTATGTAGCCTTGCACACCCTTCGCAAATAAAACAAGCGGTTTATCTAGCTCTAGCATTTTCACAGTCAATCAAGCTTTGAGAAGAAAAGCTATCTCAAAGCTCAAAGGCATGTGATCGAGAACGTTGTGCCCAGATGTTGAAGACGAACTCTCAAAACAAACTTTACACAGAGGAATCACATTAATATGAATTCATTTCCTAGTGTCGCCTTTCCCGTTTAGAACAAAGCGGCACAGAGGCGGAATTCAAATAGATACATCCGAAATGTGAAAGTCTCTGCGTGGCATTCTTTATATCCGTGTCATTAGCAAATGGTAGCACCGTTTTTGGTAGCCTCAGGACAGGAAAATTTGTAGATTTTCCCGACAGTTGCTGAGCGCGGCTTTTCTATGTTTAGAATTGACGTCAACGACTGTTGACCTCACAGCCTGAAACAGTCGTTGACGTTTTAAATCGACACTAAAGAGAAATTTAAGTTTGCTGGTATCTAACGCGTAAAGCCTTCTAATCAAGAAGATTATACCATAAAAAGAAACGAAGTTTTTATCCCTATAAATAATAAGAGCTACAGATGTCACCATAATCGGCCGAATTGGCAAGTAAAATGCATGTGTTGATGTAGATTTTGGAGCGAGAATGGAACAGGCTAGGCTACACCACCATTCTCAACACGCTCGCGATCAGTCCTTTTTCCGTGAAAACGTCATACGTTTCTATCCCCTGGCGTTAAAATTCTGAATTTATCTCAACTGTAGATGTGTATTTTTCTTCCAAGAAATGTGAACACACACCGAAAGAAGCAGAGGAAGGTTGAAAGTTTAGTTAGCATAAAGCATGAAATACTAACACTCAACTTCAGGAACTTGTTCAAGTAACCCGTGTCCCTGCTTTCTGCTTCAAAAACGCGCCATTTTCGGGTATCGATGTTCTTGTATAAGTTCTTTCAGGGACAAGAACAGCCCCGTAGAGTATAGGCGCTCAGCGGACGTCATCTACTGGAAAAATTAAGGACCGTCTAGTTCTTAGACTAGGTACCTTGTTTGGCATTTGCATAGCCCATTGTGCTTATTGACAATTCTGCTGACCAGATTCGCAAGCTGATAGCAACTTTAGTGGTTGCAGCAGCATTGGACCGATTACGTGGCTTGGATATAATGTTCAAGAATGTCGCAGGACGATACACGGGGTATGTGGCGACCCGCCATTGCGAGAGCGATGAGACGGTTGTGTTGGTTTTGATAGCGCGTTTCTTGCAACGAGTAGTACGGATTTGTCCGGTGCGCGAGATAGGCCTAGGTGTCTAGGTGTGCCCGATGCAGGCCACATACTGACTCGTTTTTTATTTACTGTAAATGGTGAACCACTGCCAAGGTAGGAATGCTGCTTTTAGGCACGTTAAGTTCGCGAATAAATGAAAAAAAAATTCACGGAGACACTTAAGACTGCTAACGTGAGAGAATGCGAATGCATTGTGTAGAACACAACGCAGATGAACAGATTAGTGCTCCGCATTCTTCCGATGCTGCGTGTCCAGTGATTGCGAAGCCTGCACGAGGCCCATTTATAACTCTATTGCATTCTGTCTGGTAGGGCCGAGACGGCTAGATCCGACGATGGCATTTTCTATTCCTCGCGGAATACCATGCCATATTGTATGCTTAATACATTGGTTGCGTTTAAACGTCGCCTTCACGCGCAGGTACTTGCATTTAATTGGACAAGCGGACTCCCCGGAGTGTACCACATGTGGCGCGCTTGAGAATGTAGAGCATGTTTAAGTGGCATGCCCACATATGCTCGAGAAAAACTCATGTTACCATCTACTTTGAAGTCTTTTGACGGCGGGCCCCTCTCGGAGGATTTGATCATAGGCGCTTGGCCAGAGAGTTCTGAAACTGTACAGGCGACGCGGGCGCTCTAACGCGTTTTAAGCGACACGGGCCTTGACTTGAGTTTGTAATGTTAGAAAATGTGCCATGTCTTTTTTAATCTGCCTTCTCCCTTCATGATCATCCCCTATCGTAACGCACTTTTTTTCTCCTCTTCTCGTTCCCCAGTGGAGAGTAGCAGGCCAGATATTAATTTTTTCCGGCTAACCTCTCTGCTTTTTCCGTCAATAAACCCTCCCTCTCTCTCTGTCACCACCTGCAGTTCTGGCGCACAGTACTCCACGCATCTTGGCGTAGAATGATGATGCAGTCACTACTAAGGGTCGGACGCTGGCTCGCTTATATCTTTGTACGCATGTTCAAGCCGTGCACGGTGTTCGTGTGCACATACGTTCACCATTATGACGAAATAAAATTTGGTGCCGAGTGTGAAGGTGCTCTTATATCCTCCAAATTTCATGCCAAAGGCGGCGGACAGCGGACGCCGACTTTTGTGCGAATGGGAGATATAATGGGTTCGCATTAATAGTTATTACTGCATCGACTCTTTGCCGTAAGGTGTGCTCCACTGTCTCAGGAGACCGCGAGGTGCACTAAAGAATAAGATCTTCTGCAAAAAAAATGTATATTTGCGGTTTGGGGTCGAAGCAGGAAGGCAAGATGTTGCAGAAATCTAGTTAAAGTGCAAGAGTGAGCTAAGTGCATGCGCGGCTTGAAAGGTGTGCAAAGTGTAGGGAATTACAAAACTTTAGGACGGGCAAAGGGCGAGACGAGAGGTCAGGGTGCAGAGTACAGGTAGTCAGGTGACGTTCAAGACTGGAGGGGAGGACAACCGCCTCAAATATACGGTGCTGACGAATGAAGTAATTAATGCAATCGCTGTCGTCAGCAGCATGCAGGGCACGGTAATTCGGGACACCCTTAAAAGCACGTGCTTCCTGTTAGAGAATGACGTGTGTTTGCCTGGCTGAAGGTATCGGTTAAAGATGGCTTAACTGGTATTGTGGTTCCTGCTCTTCCAGTGTACAATTTGTGAGCTATTGTTACAAACCATTTCAGAACGACGTTAGCGCGCTTCTGAGAGTGAACAGAAGAGGATGGATCGTGCGTTGTCGTAGATGTAGATGGACGGGAGTATTTCAAAGAATTATCTAGGAATTCAATTCGTTCTCCATCGTCAATGAGATTACTAAGAAGTTAACGTATGTGGTCGAATGCTTGGCGAATGGCAGGAATTTATTTACTGAGATACCAAAATATCGAATCATCCCCGTCATTAATGTGGTGCATATAATTGTTAGATGTTATGACTCGTGTGGAGTCGGGGGTTGCGTAAAAGAAAGATTTTGAGGGGATGAGGTAAGTGGCGAGCTCAGCTTACGCGGTGGTGGAAGCTCAAATGGCTTGGAAACCTACAGGGCGAACTGAGTGATCCTGAACTTCAGGGTGCCAGGGATTTTGCCTAGACGGAAGTTTTCGTGGCTTGGAGGATGATGGGGTTGTTTGTGGTCCTTGCTAGGCTGACCAGACGACGTTGGCCGTACAGTCGATGTTTTTGCTTTGTAGTGGACGGCCAGGCATGTTTCGCAAAGGCTACTTGACAAAATACCATATTCATATTATCAATCCGGGGATCTAAAAAAAAACACAGTGTATAATCAACGCCTATGCAATGGTAGCATTATTACATGGTGAAAAAAAGCGCCTAAACACGCAGACGGAACGAAGAAACAAGAACTAGCGCTCTACTCTCAACAGAGCATTTATACCTGTACATTCAGGAATAAATGTTCAGTTGAGAGTGTAGCGCTCGTCCTTGCTTCTTCGTTCCATCTTCGTCTTTACGCGCTTTTTACACTATGCACCTAAACCAACTTGCCCAAATATACTCTAATCAGTAGAATTAATATTTCAAGAGCAAGCACGTCAGTCGGTCACAACACCAGCAGTCATGGAGACATTGCGGAATCAAGGTGTAGAAGAGCGTGATGCAAAGATACTGAAAGATATCTATAATGGCTGCACAGCCGCCATGCTCCACCATAAAGACATAAATAAAATTCGAATTACGAAGGGCGTCAGGCCTGGCGATATGGCCTCCTACGTTATAACAAAGAAAACATGCGGGACGCTTGGTGTCAATACAACATATTGGGACCAGCGAACAGACGGGATCACCAAAATGAGTATACAGAACAGCGCTGTCCTGTGTATTCCTTCTTCTGTTGATCCCGTCTGTTCGCTGCTCCAAATAGGTTCTATCTGCAGTGCTCTTCACCTCTTCTTCACAGAAGATATTCAGCAGCCTGAAGATTCGCGGACAAAATTGCATTTCTAAGTCACTCAGGGGCTGAATTTCAAAGTATGATAAATGGCTTAGACAGGCAAAACAGACCGAAGGGTCTAGAAGTTAATATGCAGAAAGCTAAATTAACGTTCAAAAGTCTCGCATCGGAATAGCCTCTAGCGATCTCTTGCGAGGCGTTGTATGCGCTAAGGGAATACGTGTACTTAGCGCTAATAGTGACCGATAACCTTAATCACGATAGTGAGATAACTAGAAGAACATCATTTAGATGGAGCGCATTTGGCAGGTAGTCTGAGGTCATGAATGGCAGTTTTGCAATATCCGTGAAGAGAATAATGTATAGCAGCTGTTTTGTATTGGTACTCATCTATGGCGGGCAAGCGTGGACGCTAACCAAAATGGTTGAAGCTAAATTCAGCACAACACAGCCAGCTATTCATTGATTGGGTGCAATGAGGAGCACTTATGTGCGTGCATCCGCAAAATAAACAAATGGTAAAGTAGGCTTCTGCCTAAAGCGCTAAAAGGACCACCTGCTTTTCTTTTCTTCCCACTTCTGCAGTGTAGAAGTGATCTAGCCAGAATATATGGAATCGGAATATATATTGGTGCCGAGGTGGTAGACGCAGACGCGATAGAAACAAACATGCGTGCTACTTGTCAATTTGTTTCTCCATATTTGATAGTAGTAATGAATTTAAGAATCCTCTACAAGCTAGCATAGCTAACCACACTTAAGTTCAATACAGAGGGGGCTCATGCTTGTTTCCTTAGCGACGGGGCTAATGATCGCATTGTCATTTTCTCCTCTTTGGTTCAGATCTTACACCGATCTCTTCATATCCCACTCAGTCGACCGTAAATATAGCGCTTGAGAAGGAATAAATAATCCAAGCTTGGAGCAGCAACGCAATGAGGCGCAACCAGGCCAAGAAGGGTCTCACAAGTGGATTTGACTCATTGTTATCCGAACATCATCAGGACTTTCCTTACTTTTTTTAAAAATAAGATTGGCGCACACGTTTCTGTTTCCTAGACGCTTCTATGCGTGATCGTCTATACTTTTTTGTGCCTGTGCAATCGCACTAGCAAGGCACCAACATCCTCTCTAGCTTGACGCGCCAGCTGTCCGCAAGCTGCAGTCACGTACCAGAATACCGTATTTTCTCCAGTACAGGGTGGGGTCCTCTATAGAGAGATGCCCGTTTGGCTTGCGCTTGTTTGCTGACGGCGTTTTGATGTTTGCTGCGGTTGGCACTACGCAGGGCCGCAAGATGCCGCGGCATGCAGGTATTTTAGGAAGTTATCATGAACGCCGTTTCAAGACCTCTGGCGCCGTCTTGTTTCACCGTGCGCACCGCCTGATAGCGACGAAGTTCGAGCAAAGCGCGAGGCACCGAGTAGGCATATGATCGCGATCGCCGTATGATGAAAACGCTGTGTTATCTTGCTTCTTGCAAAATGGCGAATCACCGCTATTACTTCTTATTCACAGATATAAAAAAGCTATTCCCTAAAGACGTGGCATCAGGCTCACCAAACCTGAAAAGTTCAGCTCTATTAGAATAAAGCAAAATTTAATGTCTTTTATTACCTCAAAATGTCGCGGATTTTACCAGCCGATAGGGTGAAGTGAGGGTGTGCAGGAGACAAAATTTAGACGTCCTTAAATAATCACTATGTTACTTATCCTTGCAATAAATTCTCACCAGTTTGGTTCCATGTACATCTAGACAATCATTGCGAGCCTACTGAAGTGAAAGACACTGCACTAAGACAAAACTCTGCAGTCACCACCGAGAACTTTGCAAGGCTGGCGAATCGCACTGCATCAGCGCGCGCCGCTCCATCTAATGACCCAGAAGGGCGGAAGGGGCGGGGAGAACAGATTAAGGTTTCGCTTGTCACCACCTTGAGTGTAGAAAATTTTGTGATCAAAATGAGTACTACTTTAAAGAAATGCCGTGATCACATTGGTCCTCACTACTTTACTACCTCTAGTGACACCGCTGTAAATTACGGCGCTTATGACACCGCTGTGAATTACGGCGCTTATAACCCCACTGTACATGCATGACTCTACATCGTAGTTACCATCAGCTGCATGCTTGAAGTCTATACGCAGACCGCGTATAGACCTCTATAGACCTGTGTCTTAGACTTTCAGTAGACACTTGTGTATAGACCATCTATAGACATGTCTACTTGACATAGGTCGATACACATTCCATAAATATATATGGCCTGGTGATGCTATGGACCTTGGTCTATAGACAGTCTATACACCACTGTCGGCTAAACCTTCAATACACCGCTGTCTACAGACTGTCTATAGACAGACAGTTGTAGCAGCATCAACGGCCTTACGCACCACGAGCGGCACCAGCCACCGAAGATGACGTCGAAGTGCAACCGAACTGAGTGAACCGAACCCTCTTCGTGTCTGCGTCACGCGCCGTTCGGCTCTTCCTGGGTCAAGGTATCATATGCGTTAGCACTCCAGCCAATAAATCAGTCATTACTGTAATCGTGCCGGCCTTATACAAATTGGTGCGACAAACAGGTGACTCCGGACGTCCACTCGAACACCCGCTCCCACCATGGCCAGCGCCGACGACAACGCCTCCGCCATTACCGTTGACGGATCCTCCAGCGCCGTCCCTGCGCTGTCCCTTCTCCTTCCCCAGTTCTCGGCGGACGATCCTCAGCCCTGGCTCGCCCAGGTCAACAGCCAGTTCACTATTGGCCGTATCACCTCCCAGACGCAGAAGTTCCATCGCGTCGCTGCGTCGGTGCCTCGTGCTATCGCCGCTGAAGTCCAAGAACTCTTTATAAATCCGCCCGTCTCGGCCCCGTTTGACTCGTTGGCTACTGAGTTCATCATGCGAACAGCCATCTCAGAAAGTCGCCGCCCGCCGCTGCTCATCTCCCCCGAAGAACGGGGGGACCGCAAACCAACACCATTGCTGCGGCGGCTGCAGCAGCTCCTGGACGACAGGGCTGCTACGTTTGAGCAAGACTTCCTGTGTGAGTTTTACCTTCACCACTTGGCGTCGTCCGTCCGCTTGGTGCTCGTACCCGCCTGCGGGTTGTCTTTGGAGGAACTAGCTGAGCTGGAGGACTGCGTTATGGACGTTTCCTACTCCACAATTTCTCTCGGCACAGTCTCGCAGCCCCCCACGCCGCCATCATCTCTTCCCTCCCGCCAGGAGCTTCAGAGCCTCTATGACGAATTCCACGTCGAGATCACACATCTCTCAGACCAGATCACCGCACTGTCGACTAACAGCGCTCACTCGCCTTCCCGTCGCCAATCCTCACCTCGCCGAAGCAGTCCTACACCACCAATTCAAGCCAGCGAGTGCTAGTATCACCGCACATTCGGCGACGCAGCTCGTCGGTGTACCCATCCCTGTCGCTTCCAGGGAAGCTTCCCACGACACAACTAGAAGCGGCAAGTGGTGCCGCTTTGGAGACCAGCCGCTTATTCTTCATTTGTGACCACATCTCGGGCCTCCATTTTCTCCTCAAAAGCGGAGCAGAGGTGAGCGCCCTACCCTGACGCATTACATCATCACCTTCTCTCCACAGTGGCCCATGGCTAGAAGCCGCCAACCTCACCCCCATCGCTACGTACGAAGGACATGCTCTCACACTAAATTTGGGTCACTGACGTGTGTTCCGCGGGTTGTCCTTGTCGCGGACGTACGCTCCTTATATTCGGAGCTGATTACCTGAGCCACTACAATCTGCTGGTCAACATGCACAGCAAGTGTCTCGTGGACGCCGCGACGAACCTCTTTGCTCAGGGTCTCCGTCATCGAGAACCGCTTGTCAGTATACCCACCCTACACCAGTCGGCCTACGAGATCCTGCTGGATGAATACCTTTTCTACTTTGTCCCTCCAACTTTTTACTGCCCGTCAAGCACCAGGTCACGCATCACATTGTGACCACTGGCTCGCCCACACGCGCTCGAGCCCGTCGCCTGCTCCAGATCATTTACAGATCGCCCGCAATGGGTTCGAACACATGTTGGAGCTCAGGATAGTCCGTCCTTCATCTAGCCCATGGGTGTCCCCTCTATGCATGACACCGAAGAAATACGCAGGAGACTGGCAGCCCTGTGGTTATTGCCGCGCCCTCAACGACGCTACCGTCCCGGACCGTTATCCCGTACTTCACATCTCGGATTTCACCGCAGCGCAGCCTATCGCCACAATTTTCTCTAAAATAGACCTCGTCAAGGCCAACCACCAAATCCCCGTAGAACCATCCGATGTACCCAGAACTGCAATCATTACACCATTCGGCCTCTTCGAATACCTCCGCATGCCATTTGGTCTCCGTAACTCTGGCCAGACATTGCAACGCTTCGTGGACACAGCGACACGGGGTCTACCGTTCTGCATGGCATACATCGAGGACCTCTTCGTATTCAGCCGCGACACGAAGCAGCACTTGCAGCACCTCCGGCACCTTTTCCGACGTCTCTCTGAATAGGGCCTGATCATCAATAGAGCAAAATCTGAATTCGGCAAGTCGAAGCTCGACTTCCATTGGTCACCGTGTCGACCGCTCTGGCATTCGACACCTTCCATCAAAAGTCCAGGCCATTCAAGACTTTCCGCAGCCTGCCTCAGTCCGCAAGCTCCGTGAATTTCTCGGCCTTGTCAGTTTTTATCGCCGTTTCATCCCCCACTTTGCAGCACTCCTCAAACTATTCACAGACATGCTCCAAACGAAGAAACCAAACTCCGCACAACTGACTTTGTCTTCAGCTGCTGTGGATTCTTTTCAAGCCACCAAAGCGAAACTTTCAGACCTAGCTTTCCTTGCTCATCCGCGTCCTGATGCACCCCTACAACTCATGACCGACACCTCCGACTCCGACTTTGGAGCCGTACTACACCAGTTCGTGGATGGTGCTTGTAGCCGTCTATCTTTTTTCCCCACAAGTTTTTCCGGTGCCGAAAGCCGCTACAGTACTTTTCGGCCGTGAATTTCTTCTCATGTGCATGTCCGTGCGGCATGTCAAGCACCTCCTCGAAGGTCGGCAGTTCGGCATTGTCACCGACCACAAGCCAGTCACTTTTGCCATGAAATCGGGGAGCCGTAAATTATCGCCCCCTGAAATTCGTCAGCTTTCGTACGTGCCAGAATTCACGACCGACATCAGACATGTGCAAGGCCTTGACGACGCCCCGGCTGATGCACTGTCACGTGTTACTGTTTCCCTCGCGTTTGCTGCTCCGTCACCGAACCTCGACTTTGCGCCCTCACAAAAGCACAGCAACCTCACGCGAAGATATGGCCCTTCGCAAGGACACTGGCTCGGTGGTTCTCTGTGAAACGAAACTATCCTCCGTTTCTGCCCCGTCAACATCTTATCAGACACTTCGACAGGCACTCCGCGCCCTTTGGTACGCTCTTCTTTTCGTAGTCTTGTCTTCGACGCCCTCCACGGCCTGTGCCATGCCAATCCCGGAATTCGCGCCACTCAACATCTCACAAAACGTTACCTCTGGCCTGGCATCAACAAAGAGCTCGCCTGGGCCCGTGCCTGCCTGGCTTGCCAGCAGTCTAAAACTTAGCTGCACGCGACATCTCACTTCGGCTCGTTCCCTTCGCCATCAGCACGTTTCGACAACGTCCACATCGATATCTTGGGTCCCAAGCCCCCTTCCGCTGGACAGTCTTGTCTTCTTACTTGCATCGATAGGTTTACTCACTGGCCCGAAGCGTTTCCTCTGCCTGAAGCCACCAGTGACACCATCTCCAAAACCTTCGTCACCGGCTGGGTCTCCCGGTATGGGGTTCCCTCGACCATCACCACTGACCGTGGCGCCCCGTTGGAATCTTCGCTCTTTAATAACCATATGACTTTACTTGGAACAACCAGAATTAGAACTACTGCTCACCATTCCATCGCCAACAGCATGATCGAAAGCTTCGAAAGACATCCCTCGAAAGACATTCCTCAAAGCCGAACTCGAAACTACCCACTGAACTGCCTCCCTACCACTGGTTCTGCTCATCCTCCGTGCTACATCAAAAATGATCTTCGTTGAACTCCGGCAGAACTTCTCTTCAGCTCGCCGCTGCGTCTTCCTGGTAATTTTTTTGAATCCGCCGATTCTTCTAGAAGTCCCGCCCCTACCGATTACGTGATGCAGCTCCGCCTTTTTTGCCGTCATCTCCGACGCCAGTCTCGGCCATCTTCACACGTTTCATCCGAACTAGCGACTTGGGCACATGTCTATGTTCGCCGAGACACTGTCCGCAAGCCGCTTCAGTACCCCTACGGCGGCCCGTTACGTGTCCTCGAAAGAACGTCGAACTTATACGTCGTCGACATTCATGGGCGCACTGATACCATTTCAATCGACCGCTTAAAGCCAGCCTTCACAAAGGACGCCCCGCCCACTGCAGCTACATGCGTGGTATCTCTGGCCCAACCGGCCGGCTGCCCTTCTCCGCCATCTTTCCCTGGCACTCCTCGGAAGTGGCACCTATCGTTCCGTCTTCCAGCTTCACCGGACTCCTTCACTAGTTCACTAGCGGGGGGCCTACTGTTGCAGCAGCAGCAGCCTTACGTAGCACGAGCGGCACCAGCCGCCGAAGATGACTCCGAAGTGCAGCCGAATTGAGCTTCCTCCTCGTGCCGGTGTCATGCGGCGTTCGGCTCTTCCTGGGTCAAGGTATCATATGCTCTAGCACTTCAGCCAAACAAATCAACCATTACTTTCATCGCGCCGGCCTCATACTGATTGGTGCGACAGTCTACAACCGTTGAAAAAGGACACCACACGGTCTTCACAAGTGGCACGACCATCAATGTGCTTAAAATTAAGTTTATTTCCAAGCTATCCAGGCTCGGAATATGCAATACATGCGCATAAGAATGCACCATATTATACAAACAGCTGTTGAAAGTAACGGTCCCAATAGTTTCCTCAGAACCATTCTTGCGACCTGTTTGCAGTCAATCATCCAGGCATGCTAACCTGTACAGCGCCAAGGAAAAAATAATTAATGTGCGACTGAAAATAAATTCCCAATCCATCTAGGCACACGTGTTTTACAATTCAAAGCATATCCTGGCTATCCCATTCTTGAAAGGAAATCAGGCTATGGGGGACGCAGAAGTACAAGGCTGCCCAATAATTTCGGCCACCTGCGATTTTTTACCGAGCACTGACATCGCAAAGTACGCTGACCTCTAGCATTTTGCCTCTAATAAAGCGCGACCGCAGAGGCTGGGATCGAACCTGGATTTTCAGGTCACCAGACGAACACGTAACCACTGAGCCATCGCGCAGGCTTCATCATGATAAATTCTAAGTGGTTTTCATAAAACGTGGTAACTAAGACCCATAATCTCTGGAGCACTCTACCTCTACACTAATAGCTGCTGCCAATACTGACCTCCTGTATGGCATTGCTTTTACGTTAATTGGAACAGAAGACATCGCAGAATTGCGCCAGATATCAGCAGTGATTCGCTCTGACCTGTTGAGAGTGCCACCGCCACAAAATACACATGCAGTACTCCTTACACAGGGACCCCAAAATGAGAATGTTGCACCAATTATTCTTGTACACGCTATTGAACAAGCGCTTCAAATATCCTGCGAGAAGCCTGGTACGCACGCCGATACTCAAACGGGCACAAGTCATGCAAAGCCTACCAGGCAGACTGCGAACCAGTTCACCACAGTTTTGCGCCCATAACTTGCGCCCATAACAAAGTCGGAAGAACATACTCATACATCAGTGCGCGCTCTTAGAAAGAAGCGGGTTAGAGAGCTCCCAAGCTGTGCTCATTATCCAGAAAAGCTCCAACAGCGCATAATGGCTGCAGCTGCGCCGCTTCAAAAGCAGGCGTGAGCTTGAGACAACATACGCAATACTGTCACGATGAAATACGGTCTCAAATTCACCGAGTTTTTCCTTCAAGTGCAGCCCGAACAGAGCATTAAAACAGTGGTTCTTGCACCTGAGTAGCCAAACCTAATGATGACAGAACAATCAGCGAAAGCAACGAACGCGCTCGAAGTAAGAACTATTTCAACCAAACAACGTCTTCATCAAGAGGCGCAGTCATAATGACACAGCGCGAGCTGAACTGCATTTGTGGCGCAAATAAGCGACAAGTTACATTGGGGTTTCCATAATCTAGCAGTCTGAGTAAAAAGGGAAACGATATGGAGCTCGTAGGTTCTTCGCGCTGTTTGTACACGCTCGCCATTGGTGCCAGCAACGACTTTTGTTCAACCATCACACTATAAGCATCCCCCCAGCGGCGCTTGACTACAACATTGCCAAACGTCCCGTGCTCCAGTCTGCAGCGTTGCAAAGCATCTTTGGGGAAACGTCGCAGTCCACGACGCGCACCGAGCGAGCGTCTGCACGTAACAAGCAATGCACACCTCTCCGTGAACAGCACTCCATCGTCCGGACAGGCGATAACACAAAGATTAAAAAATAAATGTAATCCACCTCAGAACAAGAGTATGTGTTTCCGGAGGTGCCAAGTAAATCGAGCTCAGACGGCGCTAACACAAAGTTACATTTAGGCCGTCATTCACGGACTAAGCGATATTTCTGGCAGCGCATCTCTCTTCCAACACGAAAAAGCCAGTAGACAGCTCGCAAGGAGCGGCTTACCATCAGAGGCTTCGCACCATCTGCCTTGCTGTGCGTTAAGAAAGACAGCGGGCCAGACATAAGCGGCATTCGTCGAGAACCCGATGGCTTCCGCTGCTTGTAATGCCGCTTACAAACGACGATAGAAAGTTTGTCGCTGCGCATATAATCTGTACTGCACACGCGGCTCTGCTTAGAGTGGTTTAGGAGACCAAATGAATAAAAATAATCGTGTAGACTTACCTAAAGTGGACGATTAAGTTGGATTTCGGTGAAAACTTAATCCACGAGAGAACACGCCGACGACACCGACCCATCGCGCACACAGTTGTCTGCAGCCCGAATTATTTTCCGCCGCCTCGCGATAAAATGGGTATACGTGAAACAGAAACCCGTTTCACAGTCGCATCTTTACCGCTCGCGCTCTTGGCGTGTGTAGCTCAATCTGGTATCCAAGACCACAGAGGCAATTGTTTTATAAGCTTAAATCCTTCACTCGCGCTTTAAAAGCCTTATTGATTTCACGAAAACAAAATCGAAATTTTACTGCTTTTCCCATATGCGCCGCATCTTCCATTGAATAGTATGCCGCATAATTTTGGAATAATAATTAAAAAGTTGCATAGCATAACGTCTTTTTTTTCCGTTTAGAAAACTGGTATGGGCGACATCAGGGTCTCATCGACTCCGAAGCAGCAGGTGTATGAGGAGGAACGGAAAAATGCTGGGTTTGTGACTGCTGCATGGCAGCAGTTTTTCACGTGAGTGCAAAGTGCAAAGATAAGTAGCCGAAAAACAGACGAAAAAATGAAGGTTGTTAGACGTTGGCTATAGATAGTCGATCGGCTGTGTAAAGCCAAAAGGAAATTAAGGCTGTTTACGTGACAGATAGTCTAGAGACTGTCTGTAGTCAAATGAAAATTAAGGTGGGTATAAGCCGCAAGTCTATAGATATTCTATAGAACGTCTATAGACAAAAGAAAATTAAGCCTATTATTGACTTCAGTCTATATAGACCGTCTATAGACGAAATAAAATTAAGGCGGTTATAGACTTTACTCTACAGTCTAAAGACCGTCTATAGACAGTGTAAAATTAAGGCTATTAGAGACTACAGTTGAGTTGATGGTTTGGTTTATAGGGGTTTAACGTCCCAAAGCAACTCAGGCTATGAGAGATGCCATGGTGGGCTCCGGAAATTTCGACCACCTGGAGTTCTTTAACGTGCACTGACATCGCACAGTACACGGGCCTCTAGAATTCCGCCTCAATCGAAATTCTAGCGCCGCGGCCGAGATCGAACCCGCATCTTTCGGGCCAGCAGCCGAGCGCCATAACCACTCAGCCACCATGGCGGCTACAGTTGAGTTGAGTTGAGGTGCTGAATGCTACAGGGGGGGTTAGCCTTGCTTTATCTGCCGGCAATTGCTCCACCGTAGCGTCCCTTCTATATTAATAATGTCATAAAACCTGTCGCATCTACACCGCCATGCGCACAGTCTCTTATAATAGCACACATTCTCTCCCGCTGTCACCATCTATGCACACAATCAAACCACACAGTTGACATCACAGTCCTCTCCAGAAGTCAGCATCTATGCATATATTTAGTCACAGTAGAACATAGGCCATTGCAGTGCCACAATTCATACACACATTCACTCACAGTAGGCCATAGTCCGTTCCTGCTGTCACCATTTTGAAACAAGTTCCGTGTCCTGCAGAAATGTTAACAGAAGGCGTGCAGCCTCCCTTCTGCATGTCTGGTTTCCACTCGGGCAGACAATGTCCTGAACTGTATTATGACGGGTTCCTGTCTTCTTGAAGGAAGCGAACATCACATACCTTTCCGCGTTGTACTTTGAGCTGTACATGATATAATGTTCGATATCACCGCACACACCACATAAAGAACATAGCGGAGACGATGCCATGCCCGTCTTATGCATTCAGGCAAGAGAGCGAGCAGAGGCCGTGCGAATTTGGTGTAGTAGAGTCGCCTGGGATCTTCTATGTCTCTTGGTCACACATGGCTTGTGGATAGTCTATAGACCATCTATAGCCAGAGCAAAATTAAGGTGGTATAGTATTTAATCTATAGATGGTCTGTGGACAGTCTATAGATAAAAGGAAAAGTCAAATATGGCTATAGAGTTTATAAAAACTCTTTAGAAAGTCTGTAGACCATTTTTATTAGGGTAATTGCTAGAGGTGGTGAAACATAGCAGTACATTTATTCGGGAGTGTTGTAAACTTTTTGTGCTAAAATCAGAGCACGACCTCTGTGGAAGTTAATTTTAATAACATGGAATGTAGTTCAGTAGAAATCAAGTGTATGGAACAAAACTGAGTCAAATTCACTGTTTTATTTTGAAATGAGCCAATTCGCGTGAATACATTCCAGTGTCACCCAGACTTTGATCATAATTTTTTGTTGATTGCAGCTTTTAAGCTCCTCTGATCGCCACGTAAAACTTATCATATATAATCGATTTGATATGATTGCAGAACCTAATTTTCGCATTTTTCTGGTTTAATGGTTTGTTGGATTTAGTTTATTTCGAGAAAAAAAAGCACTTCATTTTATTTTGTTCTGTAAAATGGACGCTGCTTTCTAAAAGTGCATCAGAAACGAGCTCATCGTGTTTTATTAGTGCCTTAAAATTTTCAAATGATCTGCGGCACGGCCTTTGTCTTGTCGTGGTACGAATTGCACAAACCCGTGCTCCACCCCTGCGCCATTTTAGCGCGAAGAGTACATCACGAGAAGCAACCGGGTAGCCGGTTTGTGTGAAGTTTGAGCTTGAGGGTGACGTTGGACAAACCTTAGTAAAAAAATAAGGCCGCAACTGGTATTCGTACTTGCGGCGGCGCGAATAGATCAGCTTCACTGGCCACTGCGTGAGAGCGCTATGCTATCGCCGCAGTTGAACACGCCTCGTGTTAAACTGCAACACACTCTGTCGTTGTGCATTGCACGTCGTCGTCTTCATCAACGAATACTACTACCGAACTAATTTGATCTATGTGGTGGTCGTGACAGAGAGATGTGCACTGCATCCTTTGGTGTGGACAACGTGGTGGCTGAAACATGGCACTAGAGGAATACGCGTTGGCGTTGACAACATCGGTGCCCAAACGCGGCAGTGGAGCGTAGGCCTCCGGCACACATTGGGTAAATTGGCGTTGAATATGAAAAGGTTGAAGGCGCACACAACCGGTTTGGGAGACTTTTTTTATGTGATATTGTTTCTAGCCTTCATCCCGCGCATGACAGGTGAGCTGAGCGCAGTAGACCCACTTTACCTGCGGCGTTTACTCCGAAGATTGTAGGACCCCAGCATGTCGACGCATTCATTGTCAACCTCAGTCCCAACCTTACTCATGCCTCCCTTCAAGGAGTACAAATCTTAACAGTCAATTTTAACGTGGTCTCAGCCTTATGTGAAAATACTGGAAGATGTCTATAACAACTCCACAGCTGCCATAGTCCGCCACAAAGCCAGCAATAGAATTCCAAGGAGGAAAGTCGTCAGGCAAGGAGACACGATTTCGCCAATGCTATTCACCGCCGGTTTACAGAAGGTATTCCGAGGACTGAATTGGGAACAGTTAGGAATAAGAGTTAATGGAGAATACCTAAATAATCTGCAGTTCTCTGATGTAATTGCCTTGCTGAGTCACTGAAAGGATGAATCGCAAAGCGTGATCAATGAGTTAGACGGGCAGAGCAGAACGGTGGGTCTAAAAATTAGCATGCAGAAAATCAAAGTATGAAAATCAAAGTAATGTTCAACCGCCTAGCAAGGGAACCACAGTTCTCAATTGGTAGCGAGGTGGTGGAAGCGGTAAATAAATATATCTACTTAGGTCAGGTAGTAACCACTGATCCGGATCATGCGAGGGAAATATCTAGCAGAATAAGAATGGGGTGCATCGCATATGGCAGCTAGATTCTTTAAGATCATGAATGATAGTTTACCAATATCCCTGAAGATGAAACGAACACAACAGCTGTATCTTAGCAGTACTCACCTACGGGACAGAAACGTGGAGGCTAATGAAAAGGGTTCAGCTTAAGTTAAGGACAACGCAACGAGCTATGGAAAGAAAAATTATAGGTGTAACGTTAAGAGACCGGAAGCGGGCAGAGTTGGTGAGGGAACGAACCGACATCCTAGTCGAAATCAAGAGAAAGAAATGGGCTTGGGCAGGGCATATACTGCGAAGGCAAGATAACCGCTGGTCCATGAGGGTAACGGAGTGGGCTCCAAGAGAAAGTAAGCGTAGCAGGGGGCGGCAGAAGGTTAGGTGGGCGGATGAGATTTAAGAAGTTTACGGGGATACGGTGGGCGCAGGTGGCAAAGGACAGGGTTAATTGGAAAGACATGGGAGAGGCCTTTGCCTTGCAGGTGGCGTAGTCAGACTGATGATGATGATTAAGATTATAGGCTCTTTTCCACCTACACTTAAACATTACGCAGTTTTGCTTCTATCCTCCCGCGAGGCAGAAAGCAGAGGTTGCTTGCAGACACACACTAGGCAAAAGAAATAACTCATTTTTTGTGTTGCATTTGTCAAGGCGAAATTGCACCAGCTTCGCTTACATGCACGAAGTCAAAGAACCGAACTTCTCTTAAGTAATAAAGCACACATATGACCAAAGCCAGTTTTTCTGATATTAAAGTTCGATGTGCGCTGACACAAAGAAGTTTTTTGTTTTCGCGGTAATTATACAGTTTATCCAAGTTATTTTTCTTAACGTTGCGATGATAGCGCACAACAAATATAAAACAATTACATTTAGTTTATTGCCCGACAACCGCTGTACCCCGGGTGCAAAACTGCGTCATTTGGAGGGGCTTCGGTGCCCGCTTTACCGACCAAAACTTAATGCTCCTTAAAATCAACTTAAGATAGTCACATGCACAAGCTATACGCTTAAGCAAGCGATAGTTCTTCAGTCATGCCAGTTTTAATTCAGTTGACATATGTGTGCCGTGTATCTCAAAGCGTTTTTCTGATTATTTTTCTATTTGAATTGCTCGATGAGCTGCCTGTCGCTAGAATCAGACATGCAGGTGAGCCGCAAAAATTGAAACGATTTGAACAAAAATAATTGTGTCATAGGGGCCTTATATTTATTACCCAAGCAGCACAGGTAATCGGCCCAATATTGAAACAGGATGGTTCCGTCCTGGTCCTTTTGTCTTGCCTCGTGGGCAATACCTGTATGTTGCCCAAAGGAGAAAAAAAAATCGCTATGTTGGGTCAATTACCTGTGCTGCTTGGGTACGTGTCTTCCATCCACTGCATACGAACAAACTGGGGGCACACGATGCCGTCTATCAGTCCAAAAAGGCAGTGAGCGTATATAGGCACCTCATTGGCCTCGCTTTCCATAGGCACACATACGATTAGGAATGAATGCACATGGCATACGGCTAATAAAATTTATTAGCCTAAAACGCATAAGGGCGCAGCTTTTCCACTTGAAACCCAAGCGACAAAGACTGCCGAGGTATTGTACCTGATTTTGTGCGAAGAAGCATGGCAAATTGACAATCGGTGGGACTTGCTTAGCAGATCTCCTTGTTTTGTCAGTCAGTTCTCTGTACAAAATTCTTGATCATCGATATTATAATAATAATAATAATAATAATAATAATAATAATATTTGGTTTTTGGCGAAAGGAAATGGCGCAATATCTGTCGCATAAGGCTTTGCCAGACTTAATTACGATTTTCGCCATCTTGACGGGACGACTCAACTGGTCTAACCGCGCCTAAGGGAAGGGATAAAGGAGGGAGTGAAAGAAGAAAGGAAGGAAGATGTGCCGTAGTGGAGGGCTCCGGAATAATTTCGACCACCTGGGGATCTTTAACGTGCACTGACATCGCACAGCACACGGACGCCTTAGCGTTAGCCAGCTCCCTTTAATTTCCCCCTCGGTATCGCAGCTTGAACGCCTTGAGGTTTTGCACAGAATGGGACTAAGGAGGGCTCTCGGCGTTCCGCAGGCTGCTCCAAACAATGCAGTACTGTATGAGTCTCAATCGAAACCTCTTCGGCTAGCCGCTTCACAAAGACTTTTGCTGAAAATTGGCCGCCTCAGAGAGACTGTTGCCGGGAGAGCGCTTCTACAGCGCCTTCGAAAGAGATCTGAGTCCCGGGCGTACTTGGCTTTAAATACTCTTCGTTCACTGGGTCTCGACCTTCGAGATCGACCTAAGACGTTGAAGCCACCTTGGTCCTTTCCGAGCCTCGATTGTTCCTTGACAATTCCCCACGTTCTCGCTAAGCGGAATTCTCCTTTAGCGGAAATGCGTTCGCTCGTACTGGAACATCTTGAGACCGAATATGCCAGTCATCTTCAAATTTTTACAGACGGCTCTGTGGACAAGGTCAGAGGATCTAGTGCAGCTGCTTTTCATATTCCGTCTTTGAAGTATGATTGGTCTGTTCGTGTTACTAAAGTCGTGTCCTCCACAACGGCCGAAAGCGTTGCCATTGAGGCAGCTCTAAAGAAGCTACGGTGTTGTACGCCTCAACCTACTGTCATAATTACGGATTCAAAATCTGCCCTTCAAAGGTTAGAGTACGGGTTCCCCACTGATGCCTTGAGTCTTAGATCCCTACGTTTGGTGCAGAATCTACATAGCAAAGGCTTCTCTATACGTTTTCAATGGGTGCCCTCGCACATAGGTGTCTTAGGCAACGAGATAGCAGACAACCTCGCCCATACAGCTCTCTCCAGGATTCAAGTACATGGAGTCCCTCATGAAGTCAAGCAAATGTTCAGAGATGTGGTGTTGTGCCACTTCAGTTCTTTGTGGAGCTCTCCTCATCAGCCATGTGTGACCAAGGGTCTCAAAAGGTACCAAGCCACTTTGCTGCACCGCGTTCGCACGGATTCTGCTCGTACGCCGGCGTGGATGTATAAGACTGACCTAGCGTTGTCACCATTGTGTTCAACGTGTGGTGCGTGTGGTGACATAGAACATTACCTCTTGTGCTGTACTTTGTACAACGCGGAACGGGCTGTGTTATTCGGATCCCTCAAGAAGGCAGGAGTTCTTCACAGTTCTCTTCAGGACATTGTTTACCCGCGCGGGAGCCAGTCGAGTAGAAGGGATGCTTCTCGCCTTCTTCTACTTTACCTGCAGGACACGGATTTGGCCTCCACATGGTGACCTCAGGAGTGTCTATTTGGGTTTTTGCGGACAGTGTTTCTGTCATTTCTATTTAAGTGTCGCTACGGTGGAGCAATTGCCGGCAGCAACTGCAAGGCTAATCCCACCGGTAGTTTATAACCACTCAACTCAACTGAAGCCTTAGTGCTTTGCCTCCATGAAAACGCAGCCGCTTCGGTTGGGTTCGAACCCGGGAACTCCTGATTAGTAGCCGAGCGCCCTAACCACTGAGCCACCGCGGCGAGTCATCGATATTATTGATCTTAAATTTTCTCCAAAGGGCGCGTCGACCGTCCGTCGCTTGACTATCATGCTGGCGGTTTTCGAACGCCAGAATGTGATTTCTTTACTTTTTATGCTTTATTCTTTTACACCTTCGAAAATAGAGATAGTTTGACTAGCACGGGGCTACTTTCGTGGGCAAACAAAAGCGAATTTATCGTAAAATTTTAACACACGCGCAATTGAACGCACGTTAATTGACCCCGGGAGCCGCCCTTCGTAGCGCCGCCATGTTAGACCAGTTGAGTCGTCCCGTCAAGATGGCGAAAATCGTAATTAAGTCTGGAAAAGCCTTTGAGTAGCCCTTTAGCTGTGGTTTCACGAAATGCACTGACGGACAGTTTTTCAGAACATGGGTGTTCGAACACTAACCATTTTAAGAAGTTCTCACGACTGAATCGCTCGCTTGTTCAGGCTGAAATTTGTTTAATGGTCCTTTTTATTTAATATTATGTTTCGTGGGGTGCTTGCCAGATTACATCAAAATCATGGGCTAAGACATCATCTCCTCACGCTACGAAGAACCAAACCAAAAAAACTTTAGGAACGTTGGCAGTGAGAGCGTCATCTTTCGCCACACGGTGGAACGAATGCTCTGTAGCCGCACCTCGACTGCAGCGAGATGGCGCTACTAGTCCCATTGCTGCGCAAGTTCGCAGTTCTGGTTCTTCGCCGTTGCAGACGAGAATGAGTCAACAAATAATTCTAACCGAACTATAGACGTAGAGAACGTGTTTATGAAGAAAAGTGACCGCAATATGCCACCTGTATGTGAAGTTTGAGCCCGAAAAAGACAACAGTTAAGTTAGAGCATAGCAATCGAAAGTGCGCTGGAGCAGCATGCTCTGAAAGGTCGCTATCAAACATGGAGTAAAAGTTTTCCTTTCATGCTCTCAGACAAGCGTTCGATAACTATACAACACGAACCGAGTGGTGAGTCAGGTGAACTGCTAGCATAGGCTTAAACCCCGGTGGTAGAATATAAGTGCCTGGACGAGCACTCTAAAGGCACACGAACCCATTTCGGTTACCTGCCACGGTGGGTAGGGCTTAGTGGTTATGGCACGCGGCTACTGAGCCGGAGTTTCTGAGTTCGAGTCCGGCCGCGGTGGCCACGTTTCGATGGAGGCGAAACGCAAAAGGCGCCCGTGTGCTGTGTGTTGTCAGTACACGTTAAAGATCCCGAGCGGGTCGAAATTTTTACGGAGACCTCCACTGCGGCACCTCTTTCTTCCTCTGTACTTTCACTACCTCCTCTTATTCCCTTCCCTTACGGCGCGGTTCATGTGTCCATAGAGATGTGAGACAGATACTGCCACATTTCCTTTACTCGAAAACAATTTCCAACCCCTCACAGTTCTCGGCGCTCTGCCCGATGGCTCTTTACGACTGGGACCCCTCCTGAAGCCTTACGGTTTAGAAATTGCGAAGAGAACTGGACAGCAGTAGACGTTAGCGAAAAAAACCTGGAATATAGGTGGACTATTAGTTAACATATAGGGAGAACAAGCGCCACAAATACGCATCTAAGCGATAATTACTAAACTAACTAAAACATAAGATCAATATTTTCCGAAAATTCTCCGATGTTTACTAAGTGTTATCTCAACCTTCGGGTAAAATGGCGAGAGGCAAATATTTCGAATGCCAAAATGTGCTTGCCTTCACCGCGATAAGAAAAGGGACATCCCCACGGAAATCTGTTTATCATCGATCATTCGTACACCACTCCAAACCCGAGTGAAAGTTGTAGCATTGGTGGGCAACACGGTGGGCGATCGCAATTGTTGCTTTCTTCTTGCTGAACATACTTTTATGCCTTACGGTTTACTTATTACAGCCATGAAATCAATGAAACTCTTCAACTGCTCTACATGGTCTAAGGAAGTGCTGCGCGCAAGCATTACATGCGCAGGGGTGTCCGCGCATCGGACAGCATGCTACTGGAACTACCTAATATATTGCACTTGTAACTTTACTGGGGGACATACGACCATCTTTACTAGAAAACGAATCAAGAGTCTGTATAATAGCTGTCACTGATAAATGAAGCAAAGCACATTTATCACTTACAAGACAAAAATAGCTAAAATGAGTTCAATGCACTCTTTACACGATACCACAAGCAGGCTCGATGGCTTAAGCGGCCGACTTAAACACTATGTGCAATAGGCTCTCTGGCGACGGATTACTGCCTATGTAGCAAAAGAGTTATTTCTGCAAACGCACACTCTTTACACGATACCACAAGCAGGCTTGATGGCTTAAGCGGCCGACTTAAACACTATGTGCAATAGGCTCTCTGGCGACGGATTACTGCCTATGTAGCAAAAGAGTTATTTCTGCAAACACACACTCTTTACACGACACCACAAGTAGGCTTGATGGCTTAAGCGTCCGACTTAAACACTATGTGCAATAGGCTCTCTGGCGACGGATTACTGCCTATGTAGCAAAAGAGTTATTTCTGCAAACGCACACAGGTGCATGCACAAACATTTCCTCTGTATCCAAGTACCCACTCTGCGTTCCTACCGACACCTTTCAGAGAGAGGTAACTGAAAACAGTTGCTATTTTCTCGCGTGCGCAATTTGTCAGCGTTGATGGGACGTTTGTGGAGAGAAATAACCGTCTTCTTGCCACATAGACAGCATCCCCTTGATATTGCGAGACAAACAAACTTGTCACAATGCAGGCTGAGGTTGCACTTATACCAGATGTTGCAGGGAACCCGGCAACTAATTAAAAAAAAGTTTTTTTTGAGGTAAAGCGAAGGTTTTTCCGGCATAATGATAGCAGCGTTAGCAGACGTAAAAAAAACACACCAAGGAATCATGCGAAGTATTAGAGTGACTTACTAAATTCTAATAGCTATAACTTTTAAACTATTACCTGCCGGCGCCTTATTGAAACGAGAGATTTGTAGCTAGCCGTTAGTAATTGGCCTATCAATTTTTTTTAAATTTCTAAAACGTATTTACCATCGCCTCTGTGCCTCAACTAATTTTTTCCATTTTTCGCCCATTTGAAAACAGGGCTGTTGCGGGAGTGAGCAGAGCGACGCAATCAAATCACGACACTCCGTCACTGCCCCGCCCGCACAAGACCAACGAAGTGGCGAGGAGCGGGGAGCATTGCAGCACGAACGGGGCTGAGGTTGTGGCGTGGTATGTGCGCCACGGAGTGCCTCGATTTGATTGACGTAACCCTGCGCGAATGGCGCTATAAATGGCCCAAATTAGTCAAGGCACAGAGGCGAGTGTAATCGCGTTTTCAAAATTTCTAAAAAATCATATGGCTATTGCTAACCACCGTAGACAAACCTCTAATTTCAATCCGGTGCCTACCGCTTATAGTTAAAAAGTTAACTATCAGAATTTAGTTAATCACTTTACTAATTAATGTGATTTGACTGTTTTTTGACGCCCGCCAGGACTGGCATTACTATGCCGCAAAAAGCGTCTTCTGATCTCAAAAACACTATTTTTAAATGTCAGTTGCCTGCTTAGTCAAGCACCTTGAATATAAAAACACTGAAAATATTTTTCAGAGAAGAGTATTTGTTCAAATTGCCGCTCTTATGCACCGCCCCTCCCCCTTTCCCAGTTTGTGTATTTATGCCTACTTCTAAAGCTAACCAATATCCGGTTCTGCTGGTACTTTAATTTCTCCAAAGAAGTCGGTTTTGTAAACTCATTTACTTTCGCCTACAAAATGCGGCGGAAAAGGGCGTTGAAAAAGAAAAAAAACGTTTTTTTTCGCCTCTACAGAGCTGCACTCAACCATAATCGGTGCCCAGCGATATATTTGCATGCGAATAACAAATACGGCTCGAACTGCGCGGGTAGTTGGCGAAACGCCTCTGTTGCCAAATCTGCTTGCGGCTTGGTTGACAATATACGCGCTGTTTTTTTTTTCTTGGAATTGGTGGTTGTCTTTCCCGTTTATGCATCGAGGAACGCTGTAAATGCTCTCATCCGATTAAATAACACGCAGCTATGTCGAATATCGTATAAAATAAGTGCAGAAGGAATTCACATTGATAGTACTACCACTTCGCTCCTTTGCTGTAGCTAAGAAGTGTGTTTAATATGCACTAAAGAACATTAGCAGCGTCCAGAATCAGGCTCCTGAAGGCAAGTCGGTGAATATTGAGCCTTGGCAGTTTTGTTAACAGCTCGGAGGAGTTGGTCAAATTTTTTACGGCATGCTTTTCCAGGAACCCCCTTCTTCATTGCGTTCTCACTGACTCGGAGTTCGCGGATAGCTGGTGCGCCTAAATGGGGAGGAGAGAAAAAAAAACGAGTCTTTCAGATAAAATATTAGCATTTCGTTACTAGTGCGGATGATAGTTATAGGTGGCTATATAAACATAATGACAATAATCACTTTACAATACAGCACACCTCAATTTCCTATGCGAATACTTGTGTAAGGTGGTTCTTTCACGACAGGGCAATTTTAAATTTTGCAGTGTTGTAACACTGGTTTCAGCGCGCTAAGGCATCTGGAGGCCTGTCTGCTATGTGCAGGTGCATGTTGAATAAGGTGCATGGTGCGGTGAACCAAGCAATCCTGTAGTAATGGTAGTAGTAGTAGCACACCCATGCACGGAATATGGCTGTATTTCTTTCTCTGTCTCCTGTTTCGCTTCCTATTTAACCTTACACTTAAGGTGTTTCGTCTCCATCCAATGGAAACTTTACCATACGGCGCCTTCTATATGCTGGTAGAGTCCGCCTGCTCTTCCGAAAAATTACGGGTGCATCTGCACATCTGGTTCAGGAATCGCTGCAGTGCATATAGCAGCGAATGCAGTGCTTTATCATCACATTCCCATTTCTTGCTTGTTCATCTCGGAACATATCACTTTCATAACAGGTGGAGTTGTCAGGCCATCGAAGAGAGCACTAAATTAGGTTGCTCAATATTTCGTTCGGCCTAAATTCTAGCTCTGAAATAATTTTGTTTTGTCTAATTACTGAGCACCGGATCAGAACAGCGTGAGTCCGTTGTTTATTTTTTGATACTACTTAAAATCGAAAAACAACAAATGAAACTTTTACGTGTAAGAATAATTAAGACACTTAAGCTCCGAATTAAAGGGTATTTAGCGTCAATGGCTCCCTTTATCGATTTCTCTTCGCACACAGTTCTTTGTCGGAATTCATGCATTCACGGTGGGGTTTACGCTCATAATGTTCTTTCTATATACACACAGGCAATTATTAGTAATCAATACACTACACATACAATCACATGGCTTCATAGCAGCATGTCACCCTGACGGAGGTTCTGCTCAGAGAATACTTTATTTTGCTCGCGCCATCTGTTGGGCAGCGGCGTTCATCACATTGCGAGGGATTTCCGGTGGGCGCCGCAATATGCCACTTCGAGCAAAAAGGATATAAGGCACATACATGCACTTGGCTACTGGCTGAATTACTATTTCCAGAATTAGAACTTCTCTAATTACACACATATTTATAGCATCAACTCGTAAGATACCACTTTGCGTGGAACACGACATCTCATACTTATAAAACCCTGCTTCTACCTATGCCATATTAGTATTATGGTACGCTGCATCACTGTAACAAAAATCATAATTTTAAAAGAAAGTGCGTAGCCTCGCCGGTAGTGCGCCAAGCTGTAGACGGAAGAGTCGTGGTATCGAATCCCGGTGCAATCTATTCAACTTATGCAAAATAAATTACGGTATAATTATGAGTTTTTCGAGACATGCGGCGGCCATTATTTCACGTCCAAAGTCTGCTTTCGGCATCCACGCGTGAGATGGGTTTCTGGACACAACGCAGGCGCCATGTTTCGCCTGAACTGAGCCTTAAAGTTATAGCTATAATAGTCGTCCCAGGTAAGGAATTTAGCACCAGTGTGCAAAAAAAGAAGGTAAACTCTTAGGAGTAGCAAGTCTATGCTTAAAATAATGCTACCATAAATTTCGTAACGATTAACATTGTGAAATATATTTTTCCCGAATTGTCTCAGCACCTACACAACGTACATTTATTACATGAAGATTGCCTCGATGACCAATCTTTTCTAAAAGAATGCTGTCGGCAAAATGGACCTCCGCTGTTGGGAGTTAGTGACGTCGTTTGTTCTTTTTCACAACCTTTAAACACAAACTACATTACACCTGTGACATAAGAGAGCTGTGGCGCTATTGTTGCCGGCGGGGGAACGCCTCGTATGCGATGTGCACTTTTTATTTAGTTTCCTGATTGCACAGTGAACCTTTGAGACCGTCACTTAATCACTAAAGCACATTAAGCCCTACAAGGAAACATAAAATGATAAACGTAGTTTAAAGGACGAAGCGTTTTTAAAACGCTACGGGACATGTCCGCGGCATTTACTCTTTGGCGGTGTTACAGCTCGGTAGCTTTGCACATTGAAGCTGTTGTAAACTAAACTTTCGGAAAGAATCTTGCACAGATCCTGTGTTTCAGCCTGACTACGTTCCTGAATGGGATTTTCACATTTGCTTGTGGAAGACTGTGGTTGCTGAGCATCTGATGTACGTATTTTCTGGTACCTTCTCATATGTATATTTGGCAACGTCATTACATTATGTCTGCATGAATTCGGAGGTTTCGACCGGGTTAAACGCTTTCTCGCCGTCCCTAAAAGACACTAGATGGATATTTTGGGCATTTCTCTTTGATCTGATTGATGCTGTGAGCGTGGCCTGTTGTCAAGCAGCATTCCGGAATGCCGGTGTGGCCCTTTGGTTTGCTGAAGACCAAATATTTATTTTGGACAGTTTCTTAAAAATACGTTACAAACAACGGCGGCAGACGGACCGGCTACTAACTTTTATAGTCCTTGACGTCCTGTTTCTAACGGATTAAGGTGGTGTTAATGTTCTTGCATGATTTGGTATGGTCGCGGCCGTCAGTCACTAGGTAAAAACGGCAGTGATGTTTTCCAGCACAATGACCTGATCGTGCTTCAAAAAATCAAGCTACCTGATCCTCAGCTGCGACTTCTACACTTTGTATTGCTTACAAAGAAGTTATTACTTTCCCATTCGTTACTTGTGAGATGTCTAAATCCTCCACGCCACTGCCTTTGTCATTAGCATCGTAATTATTTCGGTTATTGTGGCCGCCTGTGTACAATTGTTCAGCAGTTTTAGCTGTCCTATATATATGTAATCTTATAGGTAATAGCAGTTCATTCCCAACTCCGCTCAAAAGCTTTTGCGCTACCTTTCTTTGGACGCTGCTCGATCCTTTTTATAAAATCAGTTTTTAAGACGTTTGCTTTACGCTTATCGATGGGGTTAGAGGCTTTCATACATTGGTGTTTTTTTGGCAGATCTTTCGTTTCGTTTCCGGCATCTTGACTAGCTACTCTATATTGCACTTGTATGCTGCATTCTGAAATATAGAATTTTTATATTTCTGACATTTTCATTCATATCTTAAACTGTAAGTTCATCACTTTTGGTTTAAGAGGAATATCTGTAATTCAGATAGATCCTGAATTTACGCCATTTCTCATTAACCGCTAGCTCATTCATAATTTTCTAGGTGACTAGTTTCATTTGCTCCCTATTCAAATCTATGCGAACTGGAATCAACCGTCCTGTGGTAGCGATGGGCGCACATTGTGAACTCTCATTTTTACTACACCGTGCGGGCTCTTCCAAGACAAATTCCGTTTTGCGCAAGAAGCTATTCATGACACGTAAACTAGTTAGTATTGAGAACTCTACTAAATAACCTCCCCCCCCCCTCCCTCCTTTCAGTTCCTAGAACGTACGCTGTTGTCCAGCTCTGGTTGGCCCCTGGCTGCCTCTGTCTGCCTTGGCACTGAATTCGCGCGTCAGTACTGTGTGCTCTGTTTTTACTTACTCAATGACGACTGAAAAAGCATTTTTGACTTTCACTTCATTATGATTGGGTATAAGTATATGGCTTCTAACACCTCCAGTTAGTAGGTCGTATTAGCTTCATTCTAATAGAAGCCACCATCTTATTAACGCCATGGAACTCCTCGCTGGTGCCAGCTATAGATTTAGCGATCAAGAATCCCGAAACCTAAACGGTAAACGAGGACAGCATAGTACCCTCCCCGCGTTTTGCATATTATATGTTTCGTCTGTCCTCCTAGCCTCACTAAGCCCTCTGACATGCAATATAGAACCTGTTAGTTTCTAGAACAAACACTGAAAGACTGGCTGTTTTGGTTAGGGTTCTAGCTAAACGCTGCTGGGTTGAGCTTCCAGACTATGCCTCGTTTGGAGTCAGTACCCGACGCTGCGTCACAGCTTTGAAATGTGCCTTGGTCAGTTGCTCCTGAGCAGCTGGGGACTGAAGCCAGGGGATTTATTCATGTAATATTACAGCAGCTGGTGTCCAGATACTTTCCAGGGGGTCGAAATACTTATAATAAACTGCACATCTCCAACCAAAAAAACTTTTAATTTTAAACCCAACGTTTCGAAGCCGGCTCGGCTCTTTCTTCAGGGGTGACTGAGGGCAGTAGCAAACGTCTTACTGGCATTGCTGGCAATACTGGCCTACTGGCATAGCATGCGTGTGAGAATATGGCTGTGCGCCACATCAGCGTGATAATGCGGGTGTTACCAGGGACATTTTGTGTGCTGATTTTCTCAGTTTTAATAGAGTCGTCGGTAGGGAAGGTCAGCGGAATTTGGATGCGATGTCTAGTGCCTATGGTCCAGTCTATTGCTTTTGTGTCCTAAATTGGGTACGCTGAATCAGCCATTATAGCTGTCGTTATAACTTACGAATTCTGGAAAGGCAAGGAAGTTTCGTTTTTTCTCAAATATATCCTGCCCACAATTAGAGTCGTAGCCGAATGTATGTTTTTGCCATTTCGTGATACGAATGCCTGCATTATGCCCACTGTGACCACAGAGTGGGTAACGTTACGCATTTGTCATCATGTGGTCACATTCGTCGTCTTCTTCTTCTTCTTCTTCTTCTTCTTCTTCTTGTTCTTGTTGTTCTTCTTGTTCTTCTTGTTCTTCTTCTTCTTCTTGTTCTTCTTCTTCTTGTTCTTCTTCTTCTTCTTGTTCTTCTTCTTCTTCTTGGTCTTCTTCTTATTCTTGTTCTTCTTCTTCTTCATGTTCTTCTTCTTCTTCTTGTTCTTCTTCTTCTTGTTCTTCTTCTTCTTCTTCTTCTTCTTCTTCTTCTTCTTCTTCTTCTTCTTCTTCTTCTTCTTCTTCTTCTTCTTCTTCTTCTTCTTCTTCTTCTTCTTCTTCTTCTTCTTCTTCTTCTTCTTCTTCTTCTTCTTCTTCTTCTTCTTCTTCTTCTGTGGTTGAAGGAAGGATGAAAAGTTGGAGGACACGGGCTTGCCTAGTGGAGGGCTCGCCTCCACGCCCACTGCCTACGTGTCGTAGAAGGAGGACAACAACGTATCTTACAATTCCTTTCATGTCAGCTTGTGTCGCTTTTCAGCCAAAGTTATACGCTGGTTCCGCATCTGTTAGTAGACTCCTCAGGACAACTCAGGGCATTTGACAGTGTTAAGAAATCATTTCAATGCAATGTATATAAATTTTATGAAGGGTGGTGTCTCAAACCTTGTCAGTGCTTATAAATTTGTCTGTTTTCTTTTCGGCTGGAAATTTCTCGCTTTCAGAATTTCTCGCTTATTAAATATTGAATTAATGACTGCATAAATAATATCTGTGGTACATACCTGATTTGAACGGGATAACGGTGAAAACGGCGCAATAATAGGCTTTACTTGCATATTCTACTGCTTCAATGGCCAGCGGCTTGCCGTCTGTTTAAGAAAACAAGACTTTAATTCATTGAAAACAAAGCGAAGCATTCCGTGTGAACCCATTCTTTTCGGCTAATCCGAGAAATTGAGAGCCCTATTCTGCTATGCCACCTGTGAACGCCGACGTTTATTGCCTGTGCGAAAACGCGGCCGCTAGGACAAGGCGCCCAACCAAACCATGTGCCTTCCAGCTGGCAGTGGTGACATAATTAGATTTAAAGTTTTATGGATCATGTATCTTTATATAATTAGCTGTGCAGTATCTCACGCCTTTTTAAGTGAACATTTGGCAGTTTAATTGCAAACATTATTTACTCACCCTTTTAGGATTTGTGTGCACATTGTTATTATCATACGTGGTAAGGAGCGAAGGTATGCAAAATAAGAAACAAAAACTGCCACTCAGACCTCCTGAGATAAATAAAGCTGTATCAGATAGGCCAGAATGAATGAGCTTTGGAAATATCGTCTTGTTTTATGGCATACGGGCGCAGCCGTTGCCACACCCATAAAGCCACCACTCTAGTTCTATGGCTGGAAGAAAAAGCATACCCCTGTAGGTATTTATCGTGGAGGCCTTCAGGTCCCGTGCTTTCGCTAACAAAAGTTTTGATGCACTTCGAGATTCCAAGCACAGATGACAGATAAATTTTTTCCTACTTAATTTAAGTGCTGCAGTCCTAAACTAATCCCAGTCAAAAAAAGGACAGATTCGATCATGTCCAAAATATAGCAAAGTGTTTTGCCGTTTTCTTATACAAACAAATTTTTCAGCAGTATAGTGTTTAACTTTCTGTAAAAATTTTCTGCAGTTCACTAGTTATTAGGAACATCGCAATACTACCCAAAATTGTGTCACTGCCAAATTTTTGTCGGTAATGCAAGTTGACGGCAAACAAATACAACGCAAAAGTTTATTGCAACGACAAAATTTTTTCCTGTCTTTTCCAACGAGTGGATATTATGGAAAATATGCTTGTTCATTCTATAGAAAAGGGCAAATCCGTGAAAGGCCAGCAAGTGGTGCCAAACTAGACAATTCAAACTTACATTACTTACGTATCGCACTGCATAACAACTCCTGAATTGCATTGATTATTGTAAGCCCTATTATGTCTGTTTTAGCACCAATGTGTTTGCGGCTGATCGCTAATAACCCGCCGAGCACAAGCCATTACCATTGCGTTAACTCAAGCTTCCTAAAGTCTTCCCCTCCCCTGTATCTCTGGTGCCCTGTGCCGCGTTTCCTTGCCTTGGAATCCAGATTCTAAGCCAGAATCAGTTATCTCCACACTGCTTTGCCACAGTGGCTCAGTGCTAGTGCGGCCCGATTCTGTGCCCGATGACTAGGGTACAATCCCGACAGCGCCGCCGCATTTCGGTGAAGACGAAAGGCAAGGCGCTTGTTCACTGCGCGACACGTGTGCATGGGAAAGAACCCTTACGTGGTCGAAATTAATTAGCAGCCATTCACTACGGTGCCACTCATAGCCCTATTACTTTGGAACCATTAATTCTACATAGCACTTCACGTGTTCTGCGCGTTGCACTCATTGCCCACTTCCAGTTTTTTTTAATTTCATGAAATATATCAATAACTCGTATCTACACTGCGGCCCCAATACTGCTCTCTTATTTTCTCCAAACGTTTCCTCTATAATTTCTCTTTTGTAGCGAAAGCTACACTGGCCACGAACTCGCAGTGTCGTCGTGTCGCATTCCCACCGTGGTCGCCCCGCACCACGTGACCAACCACGTGACTGGTCACGTGACCAACTGCGTGACGAACCACGTGACAACAACCGTCCAGACAACCAGACAAACCAGGACTTGCAATCAAGATTAACCAAGGCTAACCAAGCTATGCCTTAACTTTCGCTACGCATATCCTGGCATAGCCGAGCTAAGCCACTGCCAATTTTTTCGCGGCACTGTGCGCTTTTCTGAATTTCATTTCAAGCCTCAGTGGCTCAGTGGTTAAGGCACTCGTCTACTGAGCCGGAGTACCCGGGCTCGAACCCAAACGCGCCGACCACGTTTGGATGGAGGCGAAACGCAAAATTCACCCGTGTGCTGTGCGATGTCAGTGCACGCTAAAGATCCTCAGGTGGCCGAAATTATTCCGGAGTCGTCCACTACGGCACCTCTCTCTTCCTTTATTCTTTCACTCCCTCCTTTATCCCTTCCCTTAATGTGCGGTTCAGGTGTCCGCCGAAAAGCGAGACAGTTGATGTGTCATTTCCTTTCCTTAAAAACCAATTTTCTATTTTCAATTTATAGCGCCTCCAACGGTGGGCTTTGCATGGTCAATAAATTTTTACTATGGTCCCTGACATCTGCATGAAAACTGCTGCTCAAACCATTTTCAGCTTGCTTCCAGTAGTTGTCATCTGTAGTTTGAGTTGGTAATGGGCTTGCCGATCATCTTGTGCAAGAAGTTCGGTTGAATCAAACTTCAATGACTGACCCAATAGATTTCAGCTGCGCGAAGGACGTGTTTCTTCACCGCTTTTTTTTTTCACTTCAGCGGCCTTTGGACTTCCCAATAGATTCCCAATAGAGGCCCAATGGATCCTCATCTAAATGGCAAAACATGTGTGTATTTGCGAGGCGTGCGTATTTTGTCAGATTTGAAATATTGCTTTTAGCTCCACTTTACAGTTGTTTTGTTTTCGTTGGGCAAAGTTAACTGCTATCGCGAAAACGCTACCCACGGAGATCTGATAAGCCACTACCAGACCACCACGGGTCGCGTTTTTTTGATAACGGTTACTTTTACACAATACAAACTGAAAAATTAAAAAAGCTAAGCTGTTGCTTAGAACGGAACATTGGTCGAAAAATTGAAATTGAAATTTGGTGTTTGGGGAATGGAAATGACGCAGTATCTGTCTTACATACCGGCGGACACCTGAACCGCGCAGTAAGGGAAGGGATAAAGGAGGGAGTGAAGGTGTCCTCGGTCTCACGATGGCGTTCCCGCTGCTGATCGACGCCTCCAAGAGCGAATCGGCACCCTCTGCCTTTTCAGCAAGGAAGGAATTTGAATAGGAGCGACGAATGGCTGTGACCTGGACTGAGTTCAATGCGTTAGGTTTAATTTACGATCAAGAGTCATTATCGCATAGACGGAGAGCGGCTGCTGGACCTAGCAAAGCTTTGAAAAAACAACCGCACTATCTTAGCGCCAAAATGAACGTAGATTATATTGGGACTAATAAAAAGAAACATAAAAAATGTCCAGGCCCGCAATAGCAAAATGAACAGGCACACTTGGCTACGTCAGGCACTTTCGAATCTCACCGATATCCTCCTGGGCAGGAGGTTTTAGGAGCGTCCTCTTTGAACTCGGCTGGCTGCGGAGACGGCAAATGGACCGCAAATGAGCCATTAGGAGCTGCAGATCAGCGCGTGGTGTTGCCGCGTGCTCGCCGAGGCTGTCTTTATCTCCCGCATTTGCCCTTTCGGGGGTGGCCAGAGCTCCGAGACGAACGCACGGAAACGTGCGACCCTCCAGCGGGGTGCAACAGGGAAGCGCGATTGGGGAGGGGGGAGGGGGGAGGGGTGGAACGTTCACTCGTAACGCAGTTGCGGAGACATGTCGGCTTGGCCGACACTACGACTGCGGCTAACTTATGCCGAAAGCCTGTGTCGGCGTGTCAGTTCCTGCAACGTCCATCATCTCTCTCTCTCTCTCACCAGGCAGTGCTCTAACGCACTGAAAGGGAGGGCAATACGCCTGTTACAAGACCGAACTTCCTGCGTGAGTGAATTCCCTAAAACAGCTTTATGCGGAAAATAACTACTGACTGCAGCCCAAAGAAATCACACTTCATGAATTACGCAAGTCTCGAAAATGCGCAAAATATGCTTGTGGTTTCTCAATTAAATGAGAAGCTATTCAGCCTCTAAGATGGGTAATTTGTGTCATTTTTATCCTTTTAGAGCGCCAGTTCTACGGAACTACACCGTAGGGTTAGAAACCTCTCGGTGTGTTTTCAGATTACCAATTCGTCTTAAGGCGGTAGAAACAGCCCTTTTATGGTGCTGTAGTTGCTCAAAAATATCTTAGCAAGCAGGCAAGTTGAAAAAAAAATTGTTGTTCTATGAGCTACGTTTTTTGCTCTGTGCACTTGTCGCAACAATTATCGTCCTTTACAATGCATACCGTCGAAAGGTAAATATGAATATTTTTCCACTAGGCTAAAGCTTGTGCTAAAACTAAAAGTAAAGCTAAGCTAAAACTAAGCTAAAACCACAGTGATCGTGGAAACAATGTGAAAATTGCCAGTGACCACGAAGACATGGGATTCCATCCTAAAAAATAATCAGGTTTACCTGAAGTAGCTTCTTATATCTTGCGGTGTCTATGCGCTCTAGAACGTTGACTTAAAAATAACGGATTCACCAAAAGAAAATCTTTATATCGTGGTCTGTCTACGTGTTGCAGATAGACGTTAATCAACCTCGCCAACTTTGCCGACTTACTAACAACAGAAAAGGGCTCTTGGTAACGGGATGTAGTGTCGATAAGAGGAGGAGGAAAAACATTTATTTCCATCGAATATGTCGCGGCAGCCACCTCCGAGTCCGCACGCAGGCGTCCGGGGAGGCAGTCTGTCGCACCGCGGCCGGAGGACATCCGACCCCGTCTAGGAAAACAAGTCTTCAGCCTCGGCCGCCAGGCGGACGGCGAAGCGCTGAGTTTTCTCGTCGGAGCTTCTTAGCGTGGTCTCCCATTCAACGCTAGTCGCAGAATCGGCACGGTTTGGATAATATCCTGTCTACTGGTATGCGCTAAAACTAGTAGATAGTATATATTATCCAAACCGTGCCGATTTTGTTTGTCGTGCCATTTATGTTATTCATTTTCTTTGGAGACGCATATACTTGTACCTCTGATGAACCGATCTTTGTATAAGAAAGAGGAAAAGCCTCCCAACCAAGCATTGCTTTTATACTTGAGTTTTCATTAGCTTAGCTTCTTGAGTAGCCACAGTAACATGGGTTATAATGATATTCGGTGTATGGGCGTTACGAAAAAATGCAACCATGTTCCTGTACAACTGCATCAGGGACAAAAGTGTTTAGAGAACGAACTTTCAAACCGGTGTTCAATCATCTCATCTTAGGACTCATTGCAACAGGAGCTGTGATCCAGCTTTGCTAACAGCTCAATCAATCTGCGCTACTGCGCCCGCAAGTGTCAATATACCTGAGGCTTACCACAAAGCAAAGAATAGCGGCAGGGGTGCAAGTCAAGCATCTGTCTTCTGCATGATGAGTATGCGCTCATCGGCAAAATTTTCGATGCTGACATGCGAAGGGGTTGTCAACTGTCTCCTCATTTAGAACTATCCTTGTTGATGTACGCCGAGAACTTAAGTAACGTTCGTTCTACCTAAACAACTAAGTTGACAGTTAACGCCGTGTTATATGCTTTACTTTTCGCGTGTCTTTGCGCACATTTTTTTTTTATGACATGAGGGGATTTACGTCCCGAAGCGACACAGAGGCTATGAGAGCCGCCATATGGGATGGCCGCCTGGGGTTTCTGCACACATTCTGGCATCGCACAGTGCATGGAGGGTTTTCTATCTTGCCTCCTTCGTAATGCGCCTGTCGCGGTTGGGATTCAAGACCGCTACCCTGTAATTTCGTGCGCAATTCTCTCTCAAGGTCACAAAGCAAACCAGCAAGTTTAGGGAGATTTATGCAACATGAATTAGCTGGAAAATTTTCGACAGCCTCAGCTGTCAGTTCGTCGTTAGCCTGATTTTCTGGTTTATGCTGACCGCTTAGGAACGCCTTGTCAGTGATCACATGACCCCCAGCTTCACGTAGCCGCATAATAGCGCCCGAGAACAAGGACTAGCCTCAAGATAGATCGGGCCGCTATTTTAAAATATGGCGCTCTTCCGAAATGGAAATTATGGCGGCCAGCGCTAGTACTTCGATATGTCAAGTAATCATAAAACGTCTTTTTGAAGAAGGAATGTATCTTCGATGTGTCAGGAAAAATTACTACGTGGCATCACAGTGCAAGCAGCCAAACATCGAGAAATTATGCTGACTAGAAAGTTGTAATTTTTTTCTCAATTTTCTAAAGTTCCGCATATTTTCACTGCTTTAAATACATTGTTACGATTGGAATCAACCTTCTGGAAATCTCAAACTATAAACAAGGCATATTCTTGCTTACGGCACTCAGTGAAAATTAATTACGCCTGCCGTTAATTATATAACAGGAAATGCATAACGCAGGATCTTAACGGCCCTTACTAAACCTCGTGACTAACCGTCAGGGTTGAATATTTTAAAGGGCTTTCAATAAGTTCTGTAAGTAATGGCGAACTTATATGGCACTTATATGCTAATATACCTATTGTTTATAAGTCTTTATGTTTTATGATAAGTTACCAAATGTGAGCGCTTAAGGAATGAAAGGAATAGTGCGGGTTTTTTTCTTTGATTTTCTGAGTGCGTGGAAATATATGAGGGATTCCTATCAAATACGATGCTATGTTTGTAGAGCGCTGTAATTTGGGTATCCGCTGCCAGTTCTCACTCCAATGGGTTCCATTTAGTAGGGACATGCGAATTTTAGAGTTTGGCCACATTGCCCCAAGCACTATTAAGATTTTTGGAAACAAGCGTGCATACTCCTGTCATTTACGGGTCGGCCTCCACAAAACCTCTTAGTATATTTCAATGCGAATAGTTTTCTTTGTTACCTTACGCGGGCCCAATACACTGCCAAGCTGTATCATTCGAAAGAGAGTGCAGCCTTAACGGATGAAAATTGTTATTTGAAAAATTAACTACAGCCAGAAAAAAAAATGTTTCTACTTACTTGCATCGTAAAGAAAAATAGCATTGTAGAGCTTGTCTGTAGTTGCATTAGCATTAACAAAGTCACCTCTCATTAGTTCCGGCTTCCGGGAGCTTTAGGAAAGAATAAGTGTCCACAATCAATAAAACCAATCACTTTCAAAACAGGTAAGAAGCTCACCTGCGGTTGCTAAATCTGTGGAAGAAAATTTTTTCTTCGGTTATGTTGAACTTGACGTCATATCTGCATATGGTATTGCCAACATCCTGCTTCTCTGTTGTATTATAAACCCACAACTTTCGACTGACGTTCAAAAACTGGAATTTGGAAAAATTGCTGTTATATTGAGATCTCACGATGGGGGAATTTTAGTGTGTAAAAACGTAGTTGAAACCATTTAGTGCGCATTTACACCGTAATCAAAATACCGCAATTCTCTTTGCAATGGCTAGATTTTTTTCTGCCGGAGTTTTAGCACCCGTTTTGAACGTAGTATCTAAATGCCAACGGCTACCGCGTTCTTTTTCTAAAGGCATTGATACAAGCAACGGCTATGTGAATCTGCTGAGTATTTAGACGCAACTAAAAAAAGCGAATGAGTACGGGAAGGCCAATTCTGAGTATATCTTCGCTCTGCACAATTTGAAGACCGAATATAATTTCACTCGCCGAGATCATAGGAGGAGCTTAATGGAGAATAAAAACGAAGGATATATGGTCGCGGTTAACAAGTTATTGCATTCATAAGCATGCCGCACATTCGCGCACAAAACAGAGGAAGCTGCACCTTGTATATGTCGTCGTGCCTGTACAATTCTTCCTGTTCCGTGCTTGGTCTTATGAACGGGAAAAAAATGATAAGAAAAAACACCTGCAAATATTGCGATACAGCCATAGCGCCGGTCATATGAACTGAGCTCACTCAATTTAATATTGTGCCAGCTTGATTTATATAGAAGCCGGTTCTTAAGCAATTCACGAAGCTGGAATGTGCACGCTGATATTTAAGTTCTGCGTGCGTGGCGGAGATTTTGTTAATGATTTGCTAGCCATGCTGGTCCGTATATCATTAATATGATAAAATAAAAAGTGTATTTAACAGATCCTATTTGCCTCTTTCAAAACATATCAAAATGTCAATGAAAACTAAATGACGACAACCTCCTTCAAGTACATCTTCACCTACCATAGAAGAGAAAGCAGCTAGAAGGTACAGAAGGGGTGGCAGAAAGCAAAAGAAGACAGTCGACTGAAATAATGCGCAGTTTGCACTTGCCAACATGTGACTAGCATAATCTATTTAAAAGGGCACTCCAAATATAAAGTGCTCAGGCCAACACTTGCCCCAGGCTTGAAACTGTCTAAATGGCATCGTAAATTTCCATGTACCTGACCTGTTGTCTGAAAGCTGGTCCCGAGTCCAGGAAGCTGCTAGAGTACGCGACGCCTGCGTTGCTGTTGGCACATTTGCATGGACAGTATTGGTCCTTATCCGTGTTTTGAAACCCAAAAGGTTTCTGTCAAGGTTTACTATGCAGTACGCATATATCGTGACTTCTTTTCGTACAGCTTACATTCGCTCAGCTCGTTCAGCAACAAACTGCAGCGTTGTAAACCCACTAAGCACGGTGCAGTTTTGATCTCCTGTTAAATTTAATGACATGAGCTTGACGACACAAATGGATGTTTTTATTTTTTTTAGAGCACTTACCTTTGCATCCTTAAAGGCACTTCCTAAAACTGCTTCCCGCGTAGATTTGCCAAAAAAACAACTTTTTTACATAGTAATGGAGCTGTAGGCATTCTTGGTGCAGTTCTTGACATGAGTCTAGAATATACTGCACATGAAAGCGACCAAATTACAGCAGCAGAAGTGAACATAACATGAAAAAGGACTCACGTCGCGAGATTTGTTTCAGTGCGCAGGAGGCATCGTCGTAATTATGAAACAGGAAGGCGATGACGGTAGAGTCGCTGAAGCCAGACCATCTCGCAGGCTTTGCATTCAAAGGGGGTAACACAACCCCTCTCAAGTACCAAGTAGTTAAAAAATTGGTACCTTATTTTTTTCCTTGTTGTAATAGCAAAAATTAGGTCTGCTTATATGCATACCTTGCAAGGGACATGCATGACGATGTACTGTAAATGAATAATTAAAAAAATTACTTCTTAGAAGCAAGTCGTCATGAAACACCTTCACAAATTTCGGCAGTGAATACATAAATCCACCTCTTTAGTTCTTTTTTTTTTGCTGATAAAGTTTAAATTTATAGAACCTATTTTGGTTAGGACAAAAACTCATCAACAATACGTAATAATCACTTAGGCTTCTGGCGGGGTGTTACTTTACGGGGAACAAACAATATGAGGAGCGTTCAGTAATCATATGAGATTAAAATTTTTTTCGGGATGTATGAACGAAACGGCGCAGTGAAAAGGCAGGGAGTTGAATTTCAGAGAAAAAACAACTTAAAAGGGAGTTATATATGAATTTGGACATTCAGTTGACCAGCTTTGTGTCCAAGCAGTGCGATTTCTTTACCTGAATAGTAGGCAGGTAGTTCGCGACAAAAGCCAAAAGAACGAGTCTTGGAAAGAATAAGTTTAGCAAGCCGAAGGTTTGCAGTACATGGGGCACTAAGATGGTCTTCGGGGATCGCTGTTGCAACGTGTGGAGTGCCTGTGCCAGCCAACTCGAATAGAACCAAACGAAGCTACATATTGGTCGCAAGGCCAATTAGGCTCACACGTTTCTGTTGTGATAAACTGCACGCCATGAAAGTATTGTTATCATAGGCGCCGCTGGAGAGCCATTTTTTGCTGTCGAAACAGCAAAAGCTTGTGCACTAAACTTTTGAAGCCTTGCAAATATTGAGCTTAAAGTGGTACGGACACAAGCTTTCGGATTTCTGATTTTTTTCCCTTCGAAGAGGAACACAGGCCTAGTAAACAACTGTGTAGAGTGAATGAATAATCATGGCTTGATTTTGTACCGACAATCTTGGTACCTGTTGGCGCCAGCGCCTAGTGCCCACTCATGGCACGGTCGATCGGCCGACCTTAGGGCCACATTCCTTATGACGCCGGCGTCTCCTGCAAGCACTGGTTGTTACTGCGAATAACCACTGGGTTCTGTGATATGACTAATTGGGGCAAGTGCAACTTGACGTTTTTCGATGCAGGTGAAAGAGCCGAGCGACTCCTCTTGCAACGTTCAATATAATATTAAGGTATGTTACACTGAACGCCTGCTACTGAAATTTGCATTGTAGACTATCCCAGCGCCCCACAAAGAAATAATATCGTTTATTTGCTGCTACGAACTGCAGAACTGCTTCATCATGGCCACGTGTGCCGTAACGACCGCCTAGGTGTATAGTGCAACGCCCGCCTACGTGGCAGCCTTCATTTTTTTCCGCTCCTTTTTAGTTGGCTAAGGAATTCCAAGCCACCGAATAAACCACGTTCCTATTCCATAGTCACTCCTCTCGGTTGTGTCTGACCCGGCTCCGCCACCGTCCTGTTAACCGCCGTCTGTACTGTAACCAGCAGGTATGTAACAGTGGCGACGAGGGTTCACCTAAAACAAGCGTCTGCCGACAACAATCAGGCCTCGGACCTTCCTGCAACCATGGTCTACCACCTACCAGAGTTTGGCGACAGCAAATGTAAGCGCCTGTCGTACCTGGTAAAAGTCGATGCGTATTTTGAAGATAACCAAGTAACTGACAATGTAAAAGAAAAGCACCCTGCTTGGCACTGCACTACTTTCGAAAACCATTGATAATTTTCAATGAGCTATCAGTCAGTAGTGGTTTAATAAAACAAGTACTATGACCCTACACCGTATTACCGACAGCTACAAGTTCATTGACCGGAAACGGCTGGAAGGGGAGCCTGTGCAGGCTTTCACTGTCGAAATCCGACGCATTCTTCAGAAATACAACTTTGCAACAATCCTGGACATGATGTTCAGGGACCGCGTCGTATGTTGCATGCGTTCGAAGGACCTGCAAAAACAGTTGCTGTAAAAAAAGCATCTAACACTGGCGGAAGCAGACGCAATTGCGTTAGCGTCACAGAATGCTGAGCTTGATTCCGAGAAGGTAAGCCACGGAGCAGGCTCTACTGATGTAATACTATTTAAGACGCCACTGCGTCGCGTACTGGAACGCGAGTCACAACATGTACAAGCGTTGTGGAAAGAGCGGTGATGAAAATACCACGTGCTCAATGAGTCCTTGGCACTGTTACAGTTGTCGCACACTTGATGCCAAAGTGCCCCAAGGCGCAAAACAGATCGCTGAACATAACAGCGAACGCAGATTGCGATATCAAAGATTGTGCACCCCAGCTATGGTTTGTAGCGGTGGATTAACTGTTGGTGTCACCGTTTAGACATGGACGCCTGGAATGGAATCAAGCTATTAATGAACGTTGATACCGGATTGTCAGTGTGTATCGTCCCTGCACCAAGCAAAGAAGCGCACTACAGCCGAGGTCCTTCGCACGATTTTCAGTAGGTTTGGTCGGCACCACACAATTACCTCTGATAACGGCAAATTAAAAATGAAAATTGGTTTTCAGAAAGGAAATGACGCAGTAACTGTGTTATTTATCTTGGTGTACACCCGAACCGCGCCGTAAGGAAAAGGACAAAAAAAGAAATGAAAGAAGAAAGGAAGAACGAGTTGGCGTAGTGAAGGTCCCGGGATTAATTTAGACCACCTGGGGATCTTTAACGGGCACTGACATCGCACAGCACACGGGCGCCTTTTGCGTTTCGCCTCCATCGAAACGCGGCCGCTGCGGTCGGGTTCGAACACGGGTACTTCGGCTCAGTAGACGAGCGTCTTGACTACTGAGCCACCGCGGCGGGTTATAATGCGACGCCTTTTACTGTTTGGGAATTCTGCTGCACGATCGAGCGGAACGGCATGACATACCTTCGAACGCCGTCGTATCACACACAAAATGACGGTTTGTTCGAAAGAAGGGTGGCACAAAGCATGAACGATGACCTTAAAAGGTGCTCCGGAGGCGATCTACCGAAGGCACTGGTAAGCATATTGTGCAGTTACAGAAACACGCTTCTACGCTGCAGGTGCTCACCATCGAAGATCTTACTCGGATACAGACTGCGCTCAAGACAAGATATGTGTTTCCAGCCGAGGTGCAATACTGTCAATCAGGCACAGTCACGGGAAGACGCAAGCGGGAGATTTGACCCAGGTGGTCCGGTGTACATTCGTAAATATGTCGGAGGCGAAATGTAGACTCCAGGCATGGTCGTGGCAAGCGCGAAACCGCAACCCATGGAAGTCGAGACAAACGGAGTTGTTCACTGTCATATGTATCTGCTCTGAACGAGAAGCAGCAACGGACACAATGGAACATCGACTGCACCTGCTAGACCCGGATTACGTGCGGCTCCACACTCGAGTCCCAAAGGGCTCTGGTAAAGGGGGCGCGAGACGAGGTCTGGTCGTGCGGTGTCCCGGACTAAAGAGACAAACAATGTAGCAGGGTCTTCTGACTCCCAAACTCTGTTTTTGAGCATAAAAAAATTTTTTTCTATCACCACCACCACCCAGTAGCGGAACTGGAGAGAACAAAATCTCCATCAAGCAGCGCCCACAATGGTACAGTGCTGCGGCGTTCAATACGTGTCAGGAATTCCGTCGATAGGAATGCATTATAAAGAGAAAATGAAAGCTACGTATTGCAGAATTGTTCCGTCGTGGCCACAGGTAACCTTCACCGCTCTACTCGTCACTTTCGTCGATCGCCGCGCCCGCCGCTGCTACAGCCGTAGTTTATCCCCTTTTTAGTTGGCTATGAAATCCTAAGCTACTGGATAACTATCGTTCTTTTTGCCCCAGCAACTTATCTCGGTTGGTTCTGGCCTGGCTCTCCCGCCGACCCCGTTGGCCGCTGCCCGCACTACCACTGGCCTGTGTGTAGCATTTGCGTTCGCAATGTTGTCTTCACTCCTCTAGTATTTTCGCAGCGAAAGTGCGAAGAGAAATATGCTGCAACATTGGCCGCGTTTCCATAACCAGAAGTGAAAAGTCTAATATTCATTCTTCCTGCTTTCTATTGACAATGGGCGAAAGAAACGCAGAACAATATGTTGGCCGTGGGCTATGTGGGGGGCCTCTACGCCTTGCTCCGGATTTGCATACTACGCTTTTGTGTGCGACTCCACGAGAATCGAGGCAAGAGGTACAGGCCTCTCCTTCCCGACCCGCTAGAGCACAAGTTAACCAGAAGCTTAGCTTTACCTCTCTCTTGCTTTCCCTTTTGTTCTCTCCTGCGCGTGTTTCTTTCGATAACAAACGCTACCTGTTCTAAATTTTCGTGTGCTCAACAGATGTCGGCTCTTCGCCACTGACTCTTACCAAGCTACCCCACACACCGCGGTGGCTCAGTGTTTAGGGCGCTGGACTACTGATCCGGAGTTCCCGGGTTCGAACCCGACCGCGGCGGCTGCGTTTTTATGGAGGAAAAACGCTACGGCGCCCGTGTTCTTTGCGATGTCAGTGCACGTTAAAGATCCCCAGGTGGTCGAAATTATTCCGGAGCCCTCCACTACGGCACCTCTTTCTTCCTTTCTGCTTTCACTCCCTCCTTTATCCCTTCCCTTACGGCGCGGTTCAGGTGTCCAACGACATATGAGACAGATACTGCGCCATTTCTTTTCCCCAAATAACCAATTATTATTATTATTATTACCAAGCTACCCCCACAGATTTGTGACCTGGTCAATTCTATCAGCCATGCCCGACCAAGTGCAGAATGTGTCGAATCAACATCCTGTTGTCCTAGCACAGAGGAAGGTCTCGATCTTCTGGCCGAGATATTCATTGCTTCTATTCAGCAATGTAGGGGCTCAATTCTAGCTGCAGCTTATGATGTCGCAGTAAAAAGAAACACCGAACGCATAAACCCCTGCCACAAGCTGAAGAGCCCAGTCGTGAAGAGCTTAGAGGATTTGGAACAGTGCAGACTGCAGGAGCTCATTTCGCAGAAAGAACTCGGCGGTAATTGTCCCACACAGTGCTTTATCGTATGCGAACACTACCGGTCGACGCAGCTGATCAAGAATGACAGCCGCACATCCTGCAAAAGCTGTTTCTCCAGTCTCTCAGTCAGTCCATAAGGTTAATTCTCACTGGCTAAAATAATGTGATTCTCGACCGGTTCACCCAACTGGTGACCGTATCCCTCTATCATCGTTCGTCAGCAGCAGTTCCCATCGTCACTGCACGAGCTTTTGATAAGAGAGACCGTCATTCTAATACTCGTGCGCAGGTCTATCAGATACTCGCAATTTCCACCGGTACCCAATAACGTGCCAGAAGCAGACGCGTGTCGTTACGCGGACAAAGTAGGAAGTCCCGCAGCCAATCAGGCGAGGCGGGAGGATGTGCATGTTGGCACCGCCGCCGTTTTTGAGAACGAGCCTCCCGCTGCACTAAACTTTGATCGCGGACTCAACACGGAACGAACAGTCACTAACGACAGATTGTGACATCAGCCTGCCATCTAGCTGTCTCTTTGTAAGACACCAATACACCAGCACCTCTTCCAAATCGGCACTAGAACAGAGCTGTAGATTGTTGTTACCGCGACCGGACGTCGCCAACTCAGCATGTCGGCATCCGCTTTGAATGCAGTGAACTACGCCTAGATTGCGTCATATTGACTCAGATTAATAACAGTTGATACTGGACTCAGGTGCCTATTTTGTCTGATGATCGTGGTGGCTGACGTGACCCCTCCCACCTGGGAGGGCATGCGTAGCCGCTTCGACATGAACGGGAGGGGTAGCGATCTTCGCTTGAACGACTATATCACGTCTCTTGCCACGCTTGGACAGAAGTCTAACCTGTCCTTTTCGGGCATCTTCTAGATCCGTGCCACCTCAACCGACGAAATCCTGACCAAATCCACCTAGCACGCCACTGCACTCACGAAGGCGCGGAACACCGAGCTTTCCATGATGGGAAAGGTAAGGCAGCATGTAGGAACTGCCGGACCATCTGGCTCACACTCCTAACTCGAAGGCTCCCTGGACAGACGCTCGAAATTGCTCTGCTAATATTTGAAGTTATGCTTCCGCTCGGAATTATTCATCCTTCTTTCAGCAACTGGCCGCTACTCTGCGATGGACAGGTACCGGATGGGTAAACATCACTTTGGCATGCGACCCCGCGGAAATTCAAAGATAAAGTGCAGGCTCTTATCCCCAACCCGTGGGATCACACACTACTCAGAAGCCCTACCTATGCTTTTACATTCTTTCTCCTTCCTTTTCTCTCTTGTTCTCAGCGTTCGCTGCACCTGCATGAAGTCAACGAAATGGGTGGTTTTTGTGAATATCTTGTAGACTGTGCATCGTTTCACTCTGATTCGATGGCTATAAGGAGTGACATGCTTTATGTTAGCAACATTACACTCTTTCATTTGGCCAATACTAAAACAGCGCTTTTATAAGAGGAATACATAAGGCCTACTATTGCATTTAAAACCTGGACACGAATCTTAACACTAGAAATAGCGTTTTGCATTGCGTTTTGCATCAGGTCTGGTTGTTAGCGATGGCGAGGGCCATGCGAGTACCCGACGAGTACGCTGCCACGTACGAGTAGGTTACCTCGAAACTGTCGCCGTACAGCTTGTAGCCGTACAGCGCACTCAAGGAGATGGTATGCACCGGTGTTGTTTTAGAAAGTAGGGCTTCCTTTGTCGAAACTGTGGACATGGATTGAAGGTCGATGTCTGCTGGACGTGCAGTCAAAACATCTATGCCTAAAATCATGTGTCGGGAACAGTGCTGCAGGACTATGACGTCGCAGGGTAGGTATGTCCGCTGACCATCACTCGTGTGATGCGTTGCCCTGACGGCCAAACCAGGTGCCCTCCAGCGGCGCGGATTTGTGGACCGTCCCAAATGGTCGCGGCATTATTGACCTTAGTTGGAAACGGTACACTGATGAAATAGTAGTGAACTCTTGCGACCGTCAACAGACACGTAAAGATCCTTCGTTTGTGGCTTCGCATATCAAATTGGCCTTGGAGCCCTGTGTAGGCTTCTTCGCGTTCTGTGATTGTGTCTGTGGCACGTAGTGATAACGCTGTGCAAGTGGGATCATTATTAAGTGAGATCACGTTGTAGTGGAGCTTGTCTTTGAATGCAGTGTTGGCGTAGTGGGCGCGGAGTCTTGACATGGCACGGACGGTGGAGAATCTTCAGCTTCTCGATCGGCAGCGGGAGCAATCTCACCTCCAGAGATTGCTTTCTTTTATTGGCTCTACGTGGCTGGGAGACCGTTCTCGAGTGGTCGCTGCATAGCTGTGATGTGGCAATGGAACCTATGCATAATAACTGAGATGGGGACCTAGAATGGTGACTCTGCGTTTAGTTGGCATGACGCAAGTATTCCTCTTTCTCCCATAGTCACTGCCAGGTTGTGGTCGTGGTGCGTAGTAGGCGAAATCTCGGAGGCCCAATCTTCTGCATAGGCACTGGCGAAGAATGTAGCCGACCTCATTGCAGTGGAAGCATATTCGGCGGCATGTATCGGTGGTCCTCCAGAGCTCTCGTTTCCTTAGCGCAGCTTGCTGAAAATCGGGTGAGCGGGAGACTGTGGCTGTTGAGGTGGCATATAGGGCTTCAGGCGCGGACTGGCATGGTGCTTCTGGCTGGGTACTGTGGCGCCGTAAGTCATGGCTTAGTGTTCTGTGGCTGTGGGTGTCTCTTGAGGGATACCCAATGCCTGTTGAACTTCTTCACGGTTCACATCCGTGAGCGAAGCTAAGGCGGCGCTGACAGTAGCAGGAGTTCGCACATTTCATTGCGGATGACTTACCGTGTCATCTCCGGCAAGTTATAGCTGCTTACAGGCATTGTTTCCGGGTGAATCACAGACACTGGGTCTGGACGGTTGTAGTGGCAGGCTCGGGCGTCGAGGGTTTTTTCTATGGTAGATGCTTCTTCGACTGAATTCATCAATAGTTTTGGGATGGTTGGGAACGTGGCTAACAAACAGTTCCACCTGTCTCCTCCCAACAAAAGCCCATTTCATTTCCTCTGTCATGGCAAGCTACGTACGTCAAAAGAGGCGTTTTATTTCATTTGCTGATATTGCGACGGATTAATTGGGCTGTTAGATGCGTGAGTTCTGCAGTAGTTCGGCCCCCTTCTGAGGCGCGACATTCATAAAAGTCTTCACCAGCTCCTACCTGAATAAATCCGACGTAGCTAAAAATATTGTGCTCTTTTTGTATCACAATTTAGTAGAGCCATCGAGTATAAAGAAAACAACGGAGGTTTGTATAAGCTTTCCACCTGCTGAGTGTTTCCACGAACTCAAAATGGCCACGCCATTCTTTAGGGTCTTCACCAGAGGAGCCGTTGATGGTGCCCGGGGCTGTTGCTGCTGGAAGACTGGTGTCAGTGCTGTTGGCGGGCTCATGGTCGACGTCAGGGCTTCATTCCGCTGTGGGGTGCGCTCGGGTGGAATTCCGGACTCAGGCGGTTTCGGTTTAAACGGCGGCTGCTGCGAGTCTCCTCGTTAATCTTGGCAGTCTCTACGTATTTTATGATCTCTCTTCTGATATGGAGTATCTAGGAAGCGGTGCAACCCAGCACTTCCACCAGGTAACATGTAGTGGTGACGGAAGTCGGGCAGTCAGGAAGACGACAAAAAGGGCCTCAAGAAGAAGCTATTTTAGGGGCTGAATTGCGCCCACTAAGAGCTTAATGAGTCGACGGCGCCATTGGTTTGGTTTGGTTTGGTTTATGGGGTTTTATGTTCCAAAAGCAACTCAGGCTATGAGGGAAGCCGTAGTGGAGGGCTCTGGAAACTTCGACCACCTGGGGTTCTTTAACGAGCACTGACATCGCACAGTACACAGACCTCAAGAATTTCGCCTCCAGCGAAATTCGACCACCGCGGCCGGGATCGAACCCGCGTCTTTCGGGTCAGCAGCCGAGCGCTGTAACCACTGAGCCACCGCGGCGGGTTCGACGGAGCCGTTACAACAAGCATGCTAGGCGGTTGTCGAACATAATGCCCGCTGCTTTCGGCCGCGCTCAAATTAAAGCTGCAAGGAAGCCGAGATAAGGCGCCAAAGCGGCTGCAGCAATCTGGGACAAAGTGGAAGAAAGTGCGAGTGGCTGCGTTCATTATAGATAAGTCTGGTCTGATCTCACACTAGAAATTGATAAGCAAGAGCCGGCAGCTTATGGTGTGAAGAAACAAACACTGCAAAGATTCGTGGCAATGTGCACGTGGTATGTGCCCCTAAAGTGCCCGTGTCTGTGGTCGCGCTGAAATATTTGTCTGAGCGTATCTACTAATAAAATCTCCGCGAGGCAGTAATGAAGTCGCCATCGGAGCTCTTGTATCATAAAAGACGAAAAACAACACAATGAACAGGTGCATGTGACTAAAATTTTATCTGTGGCGTTTTTACACCGTAATCTAGGATTTTTCAGTGGCAGTCGAGAATTTCTAACAAGCAGCTGAATGAGCTACTCGCGTGAAATTTCCAAAAACTACGGAACAAAATGTTTTGTACTTTTAATTTGTAGGAATTGCTTAAAGTAAATAACTATTTCATGCAGTGAGCAAACATAATTTATAATGAATTGAAACCATGGTCTGTTGCCATGCCAAATATTTCCGCCTGCACAACGCAAGCACGGAAGGACGCGCCATTCGAGTCGTACAAACTGTTGCTTCGTCTTCGTGTCCGTATATCAACAATCAGCGACTCTGAACCTTATCCGTAGCTTGTCGCCGTGTTGGCGACGCTCGTATGGAAAATCTTCGCTCGAGTGATCACTGAAGCTCCATTGAGAAGAATATCACGGAAAATATGCCTGCTGAAGCTGACCGCAAAAATATTCCACTGGAAAGCATGATCACAATAATTATACTTGTTTTGCTTTCTCTTTCTTTTTTCACTCTCTTGATCAATATTCCTGTACGACTCATTCATGGGTAAAAGAGCGTCAGGCAACATTTTTTCCAGCGCATTCTACAAGCTTGCAAAGATCATTGAAAAAGGTCACTCTTGAGTTGAACTAAAACTATGAGCAAGCGTGGAATGTGTGCTATGCTAGATGCGGAGCAATGTATTGAAATGTTAGCAAGTTCTTTCTTGCAACAAAAGTATTTTCGTGCAGGTTTTTAGCCTCTATTTAAACATTCTCCCGATATAAAATTAAGGCTCAATTTCGAAACCTATGGTGTAACATCCTATACAATGATGCTTTCAGGTTCATACGAGCTGCGACCTCTGGTATTTATAGGTTCTAAGCAGTTTACACACACACACACACACACACACACAAAAAGCATCGAGGTATAGGCACGGACCGAAATAAACGGAGCGCGCCGCACAAGAAAGATCTGCGTGTCAGCGCCGCCTAGCCGAACAGAACGAAAGCTCGAAATCGCCGCGCGCATGTGCAGGCTCCCTTCCGGCGCGACCATCTCAATGCTCCGCTTGCCTCGCATTCGTCCGGCGTCTATGTCGTGCTGATGATGATAATGATCGGATGGTCGTTCTCTGTGTAGCTAGCGAGCATTTCGGAATACACAGACCGCTGTCTTGATACGGGAAATTGCGCGAGGACGGCCCTACCATTAAGCCGCTTCGTGTCAGACAGCTGGAGGCGCGTTTACGCCGCAAACAACCCGCGTGTTTCGAACTTTAGCTGCCGCTGGGACTCTTATGCGTCTCGCTCGCAACCAAACGCGCTCGAAACAGTTGGCGTACCGTGCCGCAATGTTGTGTTAAAATTAACTGATGATTCGCCTCGTTCCTGCCAGGCGCCAACGCAGCACTAGAGCATGCACCCTGCCTGTCTCCCGCGAAGCACATTGTCGCTGTACTGGAACCTGCTCTTATCGCCACCGAGAGAGTGCGCTGCGTATCGCGCTGTCATGTGCGGAGCAGAGCTCAGGTAATCATCTTGCATGCACCTTCGGATCTTAGGACGACTACAAGCACCCGCTGTTTCACCCACGGGAATGCCGCGGCACCACTGCGTCACTGTTGCGTGCCCCGCGTGCGAAATTCGGCATACAAGTACCCGTGTGCGCCCACTAATAAAAGAATGAGCCACGACAGACACCGGCGAGCGATCCTAGCTCTTCTGTGTGAGCTGTATTACTTCACTGCGACCGGTTGCATATAGACATTGGTCTGTTTGATAATATAGGCGTGGCAACTCAGCAGCTGCATCCAGCACATTTGGAAGCCGTCACTCTCCTTGCGACGCTGGATCGTTTTGCAAAAAGTGGCAGGAGCGGCGGTTTCGTCTTATTTTAAGCCGACCTCCTACACCAGGTTCCAATTCAGGAGCAATTTGCTGCAGGACAGACACACAGGGCGCATGCTTTGCCGCTCCATCGGTTCCTCGTAGCAGCAAGCTGAAAATGAGCGGTAACTGTATTAAAAGAACCAGAAACTGCGGTGGTGGATCGAGTGTGTTTGAGTTTATTTGGTCGATAGCGAGACGGAAATGAATATAAGAGGCAACTAAAGTTCGAAGGGCGCGCGCTATTTGCGATGGAAACGCACTTACAGCTGTCTTAGATGAAACGGCATAATGGTAGCGTCGCCCCCGCGGGATTTGCGGCATCAAGGCAGCGGTCTGTGCGTTCCGAAATGCCCGCTTACTACAAAGGGCGCAACCATCGGACCATATTCATCATCTGGGCGACCCTGACGCCGGCCGAATGCGAGGCAAGCGAAGCAATGAGAGGGTCACGCCGGTAGGGGGCCTGCATAGGCGCGTTGCGATTTTGAGCTTATGTCTGCTTTGGGTAGGCGGCGCTGACGCGCAGATCTTTCTAGTGCGGGGCGCTCCGTTTACTTGTGTCCGCTCCTGTACACAGGTATATGTGTTGTGATCCACAAAAAAGTACAAAGGGTCTTAAAAAAAATAGATGACGAAGGTTTGCGGTCAAAATATTGACGATCGAGAAGCGATAGCTGAAAAGAATGGACAGAGAATCGTTGAAATGTCGTTATTTGCCGAGGAAGCGCAGAGAAACATCTGACATGCGCGTAAACGTGGCATTTAAGACAAAATAGTCACAAAGTTGTACCGCATTCCTATGAAAACATGTGAGGTGCAGGTACATGGTGCAGGTTGTTTCCCGCTCATGAAGCAATATATATATATATATATATATATATATATATATATATATATATATATATATATATATATATATATATACATATATATATATATATATATATATATATATATATATATATATATATATATATATATATATATATATATATTGCTTTAGCTGACATGACTTTTTACTATCATTAGACGACGTATTGTGAAGCGTAGATGTCAGCTTCTTTGGAACTGCCTACGAGGAGCAAAATCAGGCGTTGGCACGGAATAAAATTTTGGCCGAAGGTTGCAGGAAGTATTTGTAAGGCGACCGTACTGTACGCCTACTCGCAGTTCCGGGCACGCTAAGCTATGAGGAACAGTTCGTCAAGCCAGTCATGCAGCGAAATACAAAAAAAAATACTGATTGCAATGTAGACATAACAAAATTACTTTACATGTGTATATGTAAGAAACCTTATTCATTCCAAAGTAGAAGACTGGGCGAGTTGCTAGGTACTCATTCTAAAACAGCGCAAACAAGGGCCATCGTTGGGAGCACCTGCCACTGTAGGGCAGTGGCGTATCTCTTATCCGCTTCACCAGTGCGCCTGGAGTAATATCTGGATTCCCAGGTATCTATGAATGGAAAGTAGAGAATGACCTTCTCTATACATGAGAATTAATTGCGCTATCAGGTCATACCTCTAACGCGGAGCATGACTGTCTCCTCAATTTTTTATTCGGCAAAAACGTCTACTTTAATGGTACCTAGTTGCAAAGATTTCGCTCCGATGCTTTTGGTGCGCTTTTCAGCTTCTGAACTGCCAGTTTTCCCAAATCCAATGTCTACTATCTTAATTTAGCTGATTGGACTTTACGCGCAAATCATTTTTTAAAAGAAATTTCGCAGAATAGGCCACATAACTCTCAGCATCACTCCGTATTGTTTCACTCGGCTTCAACACTCCACCTTTCTTAAAACCTTGGTTCCATTTCAGGTGCAACACATGGTACATGGCCCCCATCTTGTACTCTTATTATCATACCGCTAAACTCAATAAATGCATGCTCGCTGCTTTCATGCAAAGCTGCGATCATAATTAGAAGCTCAGTTTTTTGCCCGCTACGCACAGTTTATGGGGGTGTGCGACATTCTAGATTGCACTGACACTTGCGGAATGCGGACGACCCTAGAAAAAAAATACGGGGAGCATCGTGTGATCTATAAAGAATGTTGAGGTTCAATAAACTTTGCACATTATCCAGCCTTGCTATCAGCGATGTGTAAAATAATTTGCAAGCAGTGTTGCTCTTTGCTACAGTCTTTCTGACTTCATAAGTCAATAAAAACTCTTCGACGTGAAGCCCTTGGCGACATCGACTATTTTCCAGTATTGAAAAAACAAACACGCTAATATAGAAGTTTGGGCAGGGGCAAAATAAACGCTGTTTGTTGAGCGTTTTTCAGGCTAATGAGAGGCGCCATTGCAGAGTGCTTCAGATTAATTAATAGAGACTTTGCGCAACGGAGACGTATTAGTGTAGAAGCGTGCCCGTTTACCAGACGCATCCTACGCATGCTCAGTGGCGTGGGTGCGGGCAGGCAAGGCCACTACGCGTGCGTAGTCGTTGTGGGGTAAAGTGGCATCACCATCACCGCAGGGCAAAGGCCTCTTCGAAATCTCTCCATTTATTCCTGACCTGTGGCAGCTGCAGTTACCCTATTCCAGCAAACATCTTAATCTTATCCGCCCACCTAACTTTCTGCCACCCCCTGCAGCGCTTGCCTTCTCTTAGAATTTATTCTGTTACTCTTAAAGGGGCTCTGAAACGCCTTCCGATTAGAGCACATTAACTCACTTAATCACTGCACCGTGTTGCCATGAAAACCAGAGCCAAATAATACTATTCTACACGCAGCAGACGACCCACAATCACGCGTCAAAGTTGACGAGCCCTTCCCGGCGAGTTTTTCATGCTCGCACCCTCCTCCGTTCCCCGCATCTGCGTAGACAGGGGGAGAGGTGCCCATTGATTAGATTCTCGCAGACGTCAGGTAGCTACCGCGGCCGCGGCCAATAAGCCGCTTATCTCCGGCGGGTCGGGAAGCTCCGCTCCCAGATGGGGATCGGCGAAGGAGCGCCTACCTTCCAGCGTGCAAAAAGTGACGAGAGAGGGAAAGGCGCGAAGACGCTGAAATTCAAATTTTAACTACAGATAACTGAGATTCTACAAAGAGCATTTAAAAAATTATTCTTGCTGGATGCTATTCGTAATGCGACGTGCTTCAATATCCCTGGCATGCCGCAATTTTATTAGAGCCCCTTTCACAGCCTCTTTAAGGCCCATCGGTTGTCCTGCATGCCTTTGAATTTGATGTCCTGCACATGCCGATTTCTTCAACTTGATTCCTACTAGGAACTTGCGTTTTTCCTAGGCCCACACTGCCCTCTTCCTGTCTCTTAAAGATAAACATATTATCTTCCTTTCCTTAGCACGCTGCTTGCGTGCTCCGTCATTTAAATTGAATCATTTTCGTTATCGTCCGCGTTTCTTCCGTGCACAGGTGAGTACCGTTCAGGTACAGCTGTTATGCAGAGTGTTTCAGTTAACATGAACCAAGGATTTAAAATAATTGCTTACCAGCGGTGGGCGAAACCAACGAGACAGTGTTTGCTTTTATGTGGCGCTCCTCGGCGTGTGCGAAACCAACGAGACAGTGTTTGCTTTTATGTGGCGCTCCTCGGCGTATTTTTAAATTGTTCTCACTGATGTAAAACGATACGATTAAATAAGCAATTTTCATCAGTAAGTTTAGGACGACGTGCGTTTCTCTAAGTTGTAAGGGGGGTTTTAAAGGAACTGATCGAGTTTTTTGTAGCAACGTACCTGCTATGTGTCTTTTTTTCCGGCATTTAAAGAAATACCGCGAAATATGGCAAAAAACCCACGTGACTGCGCTCATGCTCTAACGTATTCCAGCGCTCCCTAGTGTGTTCGGAACAAACGAAACAGGCGCGCTGACCGTGCCAAAGTGAGTGGCCACCGCCTAGTTCGACGGGCTGCAATATATTAATGATTAAAAAAAAACTGAGACTACCTGAAATACGCGACTTCACTGCTTTCTCTTTCTTTGTCGTTTTGTCTATGCCATTACTGAATAGAAGCTCCGTCTCAACTGGCTATTGATGGCATGCTTACCAGCTAGTTATCTCACATTACGGCGCGATAGATGTTCAGGAAGATTCGCTGACACACTTTCACGACTGTTGCTCAGAGCTGCGTCGGCCGCTCACTTCCAAACGGTAAACGCGTATGCTTCGTTCGTTTAGGACACGTTTGGGAGCGCTACAATACGGTAGCGGAAAATCTTAACAACGTGTTTTTTTTTAAATGTTTGGCGAGCTGTCTTCAAATGCTAGTAAAAAGGACGACATAGGAGATGCGTGAACTCGGTTGTTTCGCAGCCACCGCTACAACTTTCCGAACCGCACGTGACAGTAAAGTGGATATTTAAAATTTTTCATAAAATCTAGGCCAACTTCTGAAGCGGAATTTAAAAAAGTACTACGAGGAGCGAAACATGACGAAGTACAATATGTCTTTGGTTTCACCCAGCTACAGTGCGGCACTTTTTTAACTCCTTGGTCCACGTATGTGAAACACCCTATACCTTTTTCTTAAGGGATACTGGTAAACTGCCATTCATGTTCTCTGAAAACCTACCAAATTCGCTCCGCCGTTTTCTTGTTCTTCTAGCTTCACTGTTGTGATTCGGAGGGAATTTCACTGCCTGCCCTAAGTAGAGCACATCGCTACCAATTGTGCATTGCTGTTTCCTTCCCAGACTGTTGAAAATTACATTGGTTTTCAACATATTAATTTTTAGACCCACCGTTTCTCTCCTCCTGTTTAACTTACTGATTCTGTCTTGCAATTCATCCCCTGAGAGACTTAGGAAGGCAATATCGTCAGCGAAACGCATATTACTAACGTATTCTCTATTATCTCTTGTCCCCAAATGTTCCGAATCCAGGCCTCTGAATACGGAAAAGAGACGGTAAAAAGCACTGGCGAGACCGTGTCTCCCAGTCTGACACCCTTCCTTACTGAAATTTTATTAAAGACTTTATGGAGTACTATGGTATCTGTGCATGCGTTACAGACATCTTCAAGTATTTTGCGCACTCGGCGACAGACCATATTCACACTGTCAATCATGCGATAGAGGAACCGGCACACATCTACTCTAATATTCCAGCGAGCCGAATATTACCGAGGATCTGCATGCTAATGCTGCCTGCGACTGAAGTTTGGTACAAATTACTATGCGAATAATTAATGTCATTAAGCTCTCTTTTTAAGTTCATGCATTTCATTGCTTAATATGCGTGTAGGAGTCTTTCATGACTAAAAGTTTATCACTACACATTTTTCCACGTACTTCCTGGAATGTTGAAAAGACCACTGAAAAAGGTTAAAGTCTTTACTTAAACCAAGACTGCAGGACCAAGCGTGCATTGTGTGTGAGGCTGAAAGGGAAATATTTTATTGAAATGCTAGCGACTTTATTCTAAGAAAAACTTCATTTCTGGTTCCCTGCCACTGGAAATGACTAATTTTCAAAAATCATGTTGTTAGACTTGATGCTTTCATGTTTATAATAGCTGCTACCGCTTACTTATAGAGGTTCTGCGCAGTCTACAAACACAGAGAGCATTCAAGAACGCACGTGCATATGTTTTGATCCACAAAAGCATACGAGACATGCTAAACGGATGCCGAAGAGTAGCTGTCAAAACAGTCTTGATGGAGAACTAAATCTGAACATAATTCACGAAAAATTGCAGAAATTGTTTTGATTACTCAGGAAGCACTGAGCAATCTCTGACATGCGCGTAAGAGTTGCATTTCAGAAAGAGTATTCACTTCGCGTTACTGCCATTACTGCGATACATATTCCACCAAAACTATGGGTCCAAATTTAACACAGTTTTGTTTGCAGACGTGTAGCAGTTTGCTATGAGAGCATTGCAGTAAGGGGTTACTTTGCCATACAGGTGACCTATGACTCTGTAAGAGCAAGGTATAATCGTCAAGTCAAAACCGTCAAGACAACCGTTACAAAAATTTCTTTAGACATTCTATACACTGTCCGTAGACTTGCCTATAAATCCTATAGACTGTGTATAGGGATACACTGGAGAACAGTATATAGTCAATACAAATCCCGTAGACAGTCATCGAAAATCTATAGATTTATGGCCGTACACTTTTAGTAGACTTTTGTCTATAAGCAGTCTAGAGATTTTGAATAAAAAAGAAAAAGCTATAGGAAGGCAATTGAGTCTATAAGAAGACTATATAGTGTCTATAGACCATTTTTCTAAAAGAATACCATCAAGGCTTTGCAAATCGACAAGGCAAAAGTGGAAAAGTGTATGAGATCGGTTTTTGTGCTGAGATGTACTGGGGCTTGGGTGCCTTGCATATCGAGCATCGACATTGCTAATAGGCATCGCCCTACATTGCCGCCTCGTGGCTCCGAGGGGCCATCGCCTCTTTGGTTGGCAGCGAAATCGGGCTCAGACATCCTCGCATGGCATCTCAGGTCTTCGAATTAACTGAGCTGCTGCATGCTGCCGCTTCAAATTATATGGTAAAATTTATATTTGAAATTGCTGGACTGCAGAAATCCTAATTATCCAGGATTTCGAATTACCAGAGTTCGAATTGTCAAGGTTTTACTGTATATCCACTGATTAAGCCACGACAAGAATACGACACAACAGAAGACCGGACAGCACAATTACGACAGGGTACAGACAACATGAATACGACACAACACAAGACAGGACGACACAATTACAACACAAGACAGACAATAGGAATACGACACAACAGAAGACAGGCCAACACAGATAAGACAAGACAGACAACAAAATTACGACACAAGGCAGACAATAGGAATACGACACAACAGAAGACAGGCCAACACAGATAAGACAAGACAGACAACAAAATTACGACACAAGACAGACAATAGAAATACGACATGCCAAAGATACGAAAAGACAAGTTTTTTGTTGTGTTTTTGTTGTATTTTTCGACTGGGACAGGAATAGCTGTAGCAATCATATCTGACCAGAATGTAGGCGCTCTCAAAACAGATAAGTTGGCGGCGCCGCACTAGGGGTTTAAAAAAAGTTGGCAGAGACATCTAATATTTCTTACGTCGGTGAAGGCGAAAGCCCGCACGCTCACTTCATGAACGCAATCGCCGCGCGCTGCGGCGCCCCAAGTACCCCGACGCCACGCAGCTGGCAATTATGCCAATGATCATCGCAAGAAAAGGCAAAAAATATTGAAAGCACAATGAATTTTGGAACGCACATTATGCGATAAGGTACTCACGAAAAATTTTTATAGAATAATTTGTAAATGATGCTCATTAACTATCGCCACATGAAATGCAAAATTTACTAAATTTGCTTTCCGCCGAATGACTAATTTCTAATCTTCATTGATCGTGTAACACCCTGAAATACGCATATTAAAAGTCACACACATGGACATAACTATAGTATTTAATGTAGAGGAATGTATTTTTAAATTTAATATCATAATTACGTTCCTCGAAATTACGAGCTGGTTTCTTGCCTTTTTATTCAAGTAAAGCTATCGCACAGGTGGTAGCATCTCCTCCCCATGGACGTCAATACAGCTTTGAACAAAGCTTTTTTATTAATGGAATGAAATATTGCACGCAAAGACGGCTTGCACAGTTTTCCGAAATGCGGTGAACGCAGGAGACTGAGGGCGCCTTTGTGATGAAAAAAATTCCCTGCCAACACTTCCTCGGTGTTCGACTTAAGAGGGTTAACTACGGGAGCTTCAACTGTTTACACCAGTGTGCTCAGCAAACGTAGAGAAGACCAAATACAAACAATGGGGGGTGTCCCACTTCGATGGCAGCTATTCTGGGACATATATATTTATTGACGAAAGGGCACTTATCAATTGAGGCTGCGCGCCCACAGTTGTGTAATAGAGTGGGTCACAGGGGGTCAAGTGGTAACTGTTTTGGTCAATTTGACCCTCACGGCAGAAAGACGCGTCCTTGGGAAACGTAAGTAGAAGAGCTCACGTTCTCAAAAAGTAAGCAGTTTATCTACGTCGCTCCACATGCATGCAACATGGGAGAAGGAACTTTTATTTAAAAACCACACAAAAACACTCTTATGAGAGCTCATTTAAAAACCGCACGAAACACTCTTCTGATAGTTAATGATATTTTAATTCAGATAGAACATGCGGTAAAATCTGCTCGAACCAGAATTTCCGCATTTTCTGGTACGCCTGCAATTGTCCAAACCAAAGGAAACGGTATAGCAATTTTACACATATCCTCAAAGGCCGGTTGCAGTGGAAGAATAAGCATTTCTGATACTTGTCTTGCGCAAACGGTAGACGACCATTGTCTTCAATAACGCAACATTAATCGGGCCAACGACAATCCACCTAGCTGATTGAAAAGGTGGTCAACGTTTGGTAAATTCATTTCACCAAAGACGAAAAATAAAGTTCTCACTCCTGTCGATGCATTCCTTCGAGCACGACGTCAAGCTAGACATTTTGCAACGAGTGCTGGCGTACAGAAATCGTCCCAGCACTTTCTCTTTGCCGGCCGAAGATAAAAAGGTCGGCCCGTAGTGAAAGCAGCAATTACTCCAAAAACAGTGTTAAATTCCGGGCGCATTTCAGATAAAAGTACGGTGGTAATCCGAAATACAATCTGGCAGGCCAGGCTACTGGATTACGTCAAAATTCTCAAAACGTACCACATGTGGAGTTCCCGGTTTCTATCCCGGCCGCGGCAGCCGGGTTTTGTTGGATGTGACATGCAAAAGGCACCAGTTTGCTGTGCGATGTCAATGACCGTTAAAGGTCCCCAGGTCAAGAACTCGACGCCAGGGGAAAACCATGCTTGCAGTTGCTGCATCTCTTCACGTGCAAAGGACTGGATGAGTTCTCGAAGGGAGCTCGGATTTGTCCCGGGATCGTAGGCGACCCGGACTAACGTGGACAGCGGGGTCACTGGACGCTGTTGCTTGGCGTACTGACGGGACCTCTCCCGCAGCAGTTTCTTCATATGCACAGCGTCCCCCAGAAACTCCGCGACAGTGTTGGGCGGGTTCGGTACGAGGCCGGAAAAGAGGAAAAGAGCTGGTCTTTTACGCCGTGCATCAGGTGCCGCAGCTTTTTTTTTCTTCACTGATGGCCGGATCGGCGCGATGGCAAAGACGCGTAACATCCTCTACGAACATTGCAACACCCTCATTTGGAAGTTGAATTCGAGAGGCCAGGGCACGCTCCGCGCTCCCCCGGCAGTCGCTGTTGGCGCAAGTAGTTAGAAGCTGACGTTGGAACTCCGACCACGTAGACAAGGTAGCCTCACTGTTCTCGAACTACGTGCGGACAGCGTCTTCAAAGATGAAACACACGTTCCACATTTTCGCAGCGTCGTCCAAGCTGTTGAAAGCTGCGCCCCATTCTTAGTGAGCCAGCCAGCCCTCGGCATTTTCAAACTGGTCCCCGTGAAAGGGCTTAGGGTTCCGTGGGGTCTCAAAGGTGAGGTAGGAAGGAGCGGTGGTAGGTACAGTCGGAATGAGGGTGGGCAGTGGCGTTGCCATGAGTCTTTCCGGTCTTTCCGAGAATACATTTTCATCCATGGGACCAGGAAAACGTGAAAAATGGCGATGTCGCGTGTGTCGCGGGGAGTCACTTCCCGTGAAACCCAATGATAAGCCAACTGAAGAACCATCGGACGTTTTTAAAAAAGTGGCTGCGTTGGAAGAAAAATTGATGGTTGTTTCTGAACTGAAGATAAGCATAGATAGCCTCCTGGCTCTGCCGGCGCAGCTCGATAAGCTTGTCATGACAATTCAAGGCCTGCAAACGACAGTTACTGAGGTTCAAACATCAGTAGAATTCTTTGCATCCAAATACGACACGCTCCTTGCGACTTGCAACGATGCCGTGCAGGCAACAAAGACGCTTGAGCAAAAGGTTGCATTTCTAAAAGGGGCTATTGACGAACAGGCTTCGATGATTCACCGAATTCAGTGGGAACTCAATGAAAGTGAACAGTACAGCCGTCTGTCCAATCTAGAGATAAGCGGACTGCCAGTTCGGCCACAGGAAGACCTGCGGGCTGAAGTTGCGCAGATGGCTGAAACACTTGAAGTGCGTGACTACAACCAATCTGAGATAGCCTCCTTGCACCGTCTATCATCGAGACAAGGGAAGATTCCGGTCGTATTGGTCAGGTTTTCGTCCCCGAGCCTACGGGAGAAATGGCTGCAGGTAAAAAGCAAACTTAGGACGCTAAATGAGTCCCACAAGCTCTCCTCAGTTTTCTTCAATGAAAACTTGACCCGTATGAACAGTGAGCTGTTCTGGAAAGCTCGAATCCGAGGAAAGGAAAAATCTTTCAAATTTGTCTGGGTCAAGAATGGCAAAGTTTTCGCCAGAAAAGAAGTGGGGGCTACCGTTATCAAAATCACGTCTCTTTCAGACATTGACAAAATTACGTAGGGAAATTCACTATTACTGCTATGGCTTCTTTTTCAAGTTTTGACGTCTGTTTCCAATCGTTCCATCCAGTTTCATTGAGTTCTCTTACAATTCTTCACATTAACATTAGAAGTATTCGAAAACATTAGAATCAATTTCTGGTAATCGCACAAGACCTTTACCAAGTAGTTGACGTATTTGCTTTCACAGAGGTAAATATTGCTGACCATATTACCTGCACGTTCAAGCTTCCGGGTTATACGGAGCATTTCCTTACCCGCCAAATGGGTAAGGGTGGAGGAATTGCAGTTTTCTTCAAGGATTCTTTATCGGTTTCCAATATCAATATCTCCATCAACGCTGCAGAGGCAATGGGATTTGAAATTTCGTACAGCAACATTTCGAGTCATCTCCTTATCATATACCGACCACCGTCTGGAAACGTGGCTAATTTTATCACAGCATTGCATGACGTTTGTAAGCAAAGGTTTAGCCATGGTAACCTATGCATAATGGGTGACTTGAATATTGATTTGTTAAAACCTGAGAAAGCATCTGCGCAAAACTACCTAAATGCCCTTGCGGATCATGGTATAGAAACACTACTTTCAGATCCTACTAGAGAAGAGATCGTAAATAACAGTTTGTGTAAAACTTGCATAGACCACGTTAACGTACGCGCGTCGGACTTGTCTTATGTTATGGCAGCTGTCATTCGAAAGAAATTAGCGGATCATTACTTTACACTATGCCACCTTGCTAAGGTCGATTCTGCACAGAAACCTAATGATAGCAGGTGTGTTATGACTTTACTAGATCGAAAACTATTTGACAGTAAGGTGTCATCCTTCGACTGGAACTCATTTATATCACGAAATAACAAAGATACCGCCTACGGTAACTTTGTTTTGGTTCTTAAAAATTTAAAAGAATCCTGCAAAAAAAGTATCATTGTCAAAAAACGAAATAATAAATGCTTCTGGCTTACAGCTGACATTCTCGCAGCCATTAGATGCAAAGAAGCGCTGTGGTCAAAATGTCGCGCTTCACCAAAAAATGCAAACTTACGAAATGAATTTCGGGCTGCTAGGAACAAAGTAACCGCTCTTCTTCGGTCCTCTAAAAGGCGTTACTATGCTAGCCAGTTTCGCAGTTGCCACCATGACGTGGCCAAAACTTGGGCTATCGTGAATGAACTACGTGGGCGTCAGCGTAGACCGGTCAAGGACGCAATCGAGCATAGTTTTGGTCACTTGACATCCTCTTTGGCAAATGATTTTAATAACTTTTTTTCTAAAGAACAGCGCATTGCCCGTGCCACATCACGTTCGCCGTTACTGCCTTCTTCTGTGATTGACTCAGCATTTCTGCCACACATAACAGAGCCAGACCTTTTCAGCAAAATCTCCAGTCTACGGCATAACAAATCAGCTGGGATTGATGGAATATTTATCACCGACCTTTCCAGAAACTTCCAAAGCTTGAAGTGTGTCCTTCTTTTTATGCTAAATGATATGATTGAAAGTGGCTTCTTACCATGCTCTCTTAAACAAGCACGTGTTATACCACTTTACAAGGGTGGCAAAAGAAATGATATCTCGAATTATCGCCCAATATCTATCGTGTCGTGTATATCACAAATTCTAGAAAAACACGTCTTATGTACAATGTCAGCATTTTTGCTGAGGCATAACGTGCTTAGCCCACATCAATGCGGATTTGTTGCTGGTTCTGGTACACAAACGTTATTAGAAAAGATGTCGGATTCCGTTCATTCTAGTTTTGATAAAAATGAAGTGGCATTTGGTCTCTTTCTTGATGTCAGGAAGGCATTTAATACTGTTCACGATGATATTCTCTGTGAAAAGTTGTTTTTCTATGGTTTTCGTTGTCCTTTTCAAATGTTACTAAGAAATTATGTGTCTCAGCGATCTCAAATGGTGGAACTTGGACCTGTGCAAAGCAGAATTATAGACTTATATAGTGGTGTTCCCCAGGGATCCATCTTATCACCCCTCTTATTTAATCTCTATGTTAATGATCTCCCTGGCATTATAACTTCATCACAGATTTAACAATATGCAGATGACACCCTCCTCATCTCATCTAATACATATTTTTCTTGCGCACTCCGTCAACTTCAACAGGACGCTACTAATCTATATGATTGGTTTCTATGTAACCTGATTGATATAAACCCCCAAAAAACTCATCTAGTGTGCTTCAGAAATGCACACAAGCCAGTCCCGTAAAACGCTGCGGTTTTTTTGCACAGCTCCAGTTGCACTGCATGTTCTTGCTACCCCATTGCATGTGTTCCGTCCGTGAAATACCTTGGCATTTACTTTGACAGTGATTTATCCTGGAACACGCACATGGCACACCTCAGTAAGAAGCTTAGAGGCGTCGCATGCTTGCTCTATGCTCTAAGGGCCTACCTGCCATTTGCCATAAGACGTTTAATTGCACAGTCTTTGGGGTATTCTCTGCTGAGATATGGCATGTGCTGTTTCTTCAACTGTTCTGCAACATGGAAAAATAGGATAAACCGTATTCTCAAGAATATGGCTAAGAGTGTCATCTATTCAATACCCCATAAACAGCAAAGTGTATTCCTTTCTTCAGGTCTGCCTTCCTTTGACATTGTGTTCAAACAAATCACTGTACTCAGATATTTCTGGAACTCTGACTTTCGGTTCCACAACGTTAAACCAATCCCTTTAAGAAAAGTTTCTCGATATATTGTCCCTGCAGTGCGAACTCATTTTGGTATGTCTATGATGTCATATTATATCCCATGTATATTCAATGAGATGCCTGATAATGTTTTCAACTTGAACACTCGCAGACAGTTACGAGATGCTATTGCCGAGATTGACCAGCTCTAGTGCATATGTTTTAATGTACACAAAACAAAGAATTGATTTGGTAACAGAGGTTGTTGCTGCTGCCGGACGGCGCCCTACAAGCCCAATTGAGGCTTTGGCGCGTCCGCGTCTTCTATTGTTTCTTTGGAGTGAACAAAGTATTTATTATTATTATTATTATTAAGTGGAAGGCAGAGGCGCTCCTTCAATAGGGAAGACCTCGCGGGAGAAGCCTTAGAGCCTCCGGTTTGCACGATGAACAATGGTGCTCACGAGAGGCGGACGCGTCGAGTCGTCCTTAGGGGACGGGAGCATCTATCACACCTCCACCAGTGTCACGACCCAAGGAGAGCCGTGCAGGTAGGCGTAGGGTAGAACCCAAGAATTAGGTCGGTCCTTTTTAGTCCCAGAACCAGGTCTAGTCTGAGCACCCCTCTCGAGCCAACCGCCGCTTCGTCGTCAATTCGACTGTGTGCGGAGACCGCGCGGTGCTAGGCACGTGGCAATATTTTATGACATCTCTCACGACGGTCTTATGCCAAGCATAAGGTGTTGTATTTGGGACCTCAGTGATGAAGTGTGTTTCATCAACCGCTGTGGTATCCCTGCGAACAGTTTTGTAGCGTGAGCTGCACTGGCCGAGGTTGAGCACTTTTGTGTGGCTCCTGGAGAGCCGTGCTGCGCATGAGCGAGGAGCAGTGACGTCACACGGCGCACAGCTGGCGCGCTGGAACCGCCGCCACGCGTGCCTCGTCGGTCTGCGCATTCCGGTGGAGTGACGGCATAGCCACGCCGGAGCCGCTTGATAGCGCCTATCATTTTGTGCGCATGTTCAGAGGCATCAGTGGGTGTATGCATACAGCGGGGCGTTTGCCAGTGTGGAATAGCCATGGAGAAGGAGAGCGAAATTGCTGCTCAGCGGCAATTGATGCTCAGCGGCTCAGCGTAGCTCACGCTACGTGTAGCCCGGCATAGCCGAGCTAAGGCACTGCTAATATTTTTGGAACTACTTTCCTTGTACCGGAAGTCGACTTCTGTTGGATGGAGAAGTTCAATGTACCGGCCGGAATCAGGCATCTCTATTGGTTCCTGTGTAGCTCCGGTGCTGTATGATATTTTTCTCGTCCAATCAGACAAAAACAATGGTAATATTTACGGACTTTGTCTGAAAATTGCTTGCTACGCACATGTTTACTCATTGCTGGCGCCGTCTGCTCGTTTGAACAAGTACGTCGTTGATGGTTGAAAACTTTTTAGAGAATGTGAACAAGGCTTGAACTTCCCGTTTGAAGTACCGAACTACCGTTCCCTACTGATCCTTCAATTATCACTCCACTTCGACGACAAACATGTTTGGTGGTGCTATCACCTCTCGGTGTACTAAACCTTTTCGTCAGTCTACTGTGAAGATTCAGTAGTAGCAAAAAAAACTTCTATAGTCGCTATTTACTTGCGTATTGCTCTGCTCAAATCTTGTAGACACAATCAGTGCACGTTTCCATGAGCAAGTGGCCAGTTTGTCCAAAGCTGTTTACCCTGTTTTAGCGGGCAGCAGCAGATGCCAACAACCTTCCACGTTGGGTAAAAGGTCACGACGCCAAGTAAACACTGTTGCCAAGCGTCAAGAAGCCTTGCTGTACTTCCCTACGTACTTACATCGTTTCTCGCATGGATTATGCAATGTCGCTAATCGTTACTATGTGGGAACTATCATATCTGCTCTCTTTGAAATTATCTGGCTTGTGTGGTTTGGTTCATAGAAAAGCAGAAGCTGTAAAAAGTGGACATCGATGCGATGTCAATCATGAATACAGGTTTGTACAGTGTACAACGCAGATCATGTATAAAATTCTGCCGTCTCGCGAGAAATATTGCGTCGGTCAAACTGGCCGCTGTTTACGTGTTCGGTATGTTCGAAGATAGAAATTCTTTGAACCGCGCACCCAGCGCACCAGGGCAATTGTTGAAGCCTTCCATGTCTTCAAACGCGGTGATAGCTATGCAAGCGGCACATCCATATCTTTCTGACCATGAGTAAAATTGCGTACCTGGATTCAGTTAAGAGATCAGCCTTGTTTGCTTGTGTTTGCCGCTGTTTATTGTGACTTGCTTTTTATGATCTTGTAGAATATGATTATACGACAGCAAGGCGACAACGTCGTTGGGGTAAGCATCCCCCCGATCGCGTCTGGTGGGAATAACACCTAAGCACCTGGTTGAAGACCTGGAGCGTGAGCTCGTCACATTTAGGAGCCTTGGAGAGAAGCTGCTTTCCACTTTGTTCGCGGCGACATCGTTCGCACTTGATCCGGGTATTTCTGGAGTGTAATTTGCACTCATAGGTCCCAGTGCTTAGGTCCCCCCGAAGCTGTTGGAGAACCTCCGTATAGGGCTCAGCAGAGGTGTTCAGCTTTATGTCAGCTGCCAGAGCCACTGGGTAGCTCCTCCAGAGTGACGGAAACGCCTGGCCGGAAACGCCACTAATGCAAACCAGGGGCCGTATTACGCAACTGTCAATTAGCAAAGTTGTCAAAAACTTGTCAAAAAGGTGCCAAATAAGCCTCGCTCCTATTGGTCGGTCGTGGCCGGCGGGCATTTTGCTTTTTTGCGTCATGGATGGCTGCAGGCTACGTCACGGATGTGGCAGAAGTGGTGACGTTGCACACCTAATTACGCAGGCGCTAACTGACAGTTTTTTGTGACAGTCTCGAGGCGGTCAATTTGACCGTTACGGTTTTGGCAGAAAATGGCGGCGGTGCAGCGTGGCGATACGACTGAGCCGGCTGCGCCAGCGCGAGCAACGGCGAAGGAGGGCGCACGAAGACGCGTTTGACTACGTCTGACTTGCCGGACGAGCTGTTTCGACGCTCTTTTTTGACTGGAGAAGCAGACGGTGGAGTGGCTCTGCGACGAAGCCGCCGATGGACTGGGAGGTGCGCGTGCGAGCGCGTTGTCGGTGCGGCGGTAGGTGCTATGTGCACTGCGGTTCTTTGCTACCGGCGGCTTTCAAGCTGCGGTTGGTAATGAGGCGTACGTCTGACACTCGCACAACCGACGGTGAGCAAATGCGTACAGTGGGTGTTGGAGGAAATTTGTAAAGTTAGTGCGCAGAAGGGGTGGGTTCCCGCGGTCACTTCTGCGACACACAGCTACATATAAATAAGACACGCTTATGCTGGCAAAGCACTTTATTTTTCTCAGCAAATCGCACTTCGTGGTCGCCTTCTGTTTCCCAAGGGGAAAGAAACGAACAACCACTCGTCACAAACTGCAACACCTCACCTCTTTTGGTATTTTTGTCATCGATCGAAAGAGCCGAACAACACAGACTTCAGCGAAATTGTGTTCGTCGTCGATTTCGTTCCGTGCGCTCCTTGCAAGTTCGCCCGGCAGGCACGTAGCCTTCACTGCATTCGTTCACATTTTTCTGTGCACTAAGGTCACCCGTACAGTAGCCTGATTTCTGGCGCCGCGTAAAAAAACAATAACACGGCGTGGAGTCGGCTGCTTCCGTGGAAAGCGGCTTGACGAGTTCATCGCCGTCAGCGCATCTCCAGTGGCAGCAGAAGTTACCCACCAGCAAATTTATTTGCACAACATCGAAACGCTTTTTGTTTTGCTTAATATTTTCGAACTTCGAACACAATGTTTTAGCAAAATGAAATATTAGTTATTTTTATCGCTGCGTATTTCTTGAGTCTCTCTTACAAAAAGTTAGCAGACGGCCTCTCGCCGTGCAAATAAATGCCTTCGGGGCGCCGCCCTGCTGTAATTGGCTGATTCGTCGTTGCGTCAAGCGGTGACGTCCAATCGTTTCGTCATTTTGACGTGACTGCTCAATAACTTTTGACAGAATTGTGCGACAGTTACGTAATACACGGCCCCAGCTTTTGCTGATTAATGCGCTTAGCCGGTGAGGTTAGCTCAAATGATTTCTGTCGCCCCTGCTGACATAAACCCACCGTGCGCATCAGTCAGCAGGATGCTACGCTCTTGCAGCCCTATCCTTGGCGGAAGTTCATCCACCCAGCCCTTTTAGTTAGCCCGTGAGGAGCCGTTCGGCGCGCTCCATCGTACAAAGGAGAACTTCACGCTAGGCATCAGCGGTCGTGGAAACATCGTGCCACATGGCAGACTCATACCAGCCTACATTGCCGCTCGTGCGATCGTGGCCTCAGCGCTTTTGTCACTACATGTGGCCTCTTCCAAGCGCACGTCCACAGCCGACTCTTTCTGTATTTTTTCGCTCCACGGTGCAGGTGAGCCCCGTGCAGCAATCCTCGCTTCACGCTGTGGCCGCGGGCCACAGCAAGCCTTTCGCGGGACGCCCATCACAGGCCAAGTTTGGAACCAGGGCTCTCAGCGTGTGCAGAACAATGAAATAAATGTTCATCGCCAAAGATTGTCGCAGTTGGCTGTTCCCGTTTCACATCCGGCACGGCTATTCTCTCACTACTCACCACGCATCTTTGGTTTTCTTCGCACGCTGCCCGCATTCCTTTAGTTTTTAAGAGCGTCAGCTCTTACTCCTCACGTCGCGACATTTCGTGGGGTCTGCTACAGCCCTTGATCACAGTGCCATCTGTGGCAGCAACTACCCACCACGTTTAGAGATTTCGCGAGGCTCCCCTAGCAACCCCAGATCAAAGCGCCATCTGTGGCTGCAACTAGAAAACAGCGCAACTCGCAATGAGACGTGTAGCGCCATCTACAATAGAATTGAAGAAACAACCACCTGCCGCGTGCCAACGGTGACGTCACTGGTCCAATATGGTGGATAGAGGTGGAAGTATGTGAGTATGACGTCAGCGGACGAAATGGGGGCATAGTTTCGGTTTCTTGAATCCAAGGTGGCGGCCATTACAGTTGGTTGTGCCCTCTCATCCCTTCCTCCTCCTCTCACCAAAAATATCCTAAAACGGGGAGGAAAGCTGTCCCTTTACGGGACCGCTATACATGTATACATTCGACTGACTGACTTACTGTTGTTGGTGATAAGAAGAAGGAAAAGGAAAGAGCGCGGGCCTGCCTACTGGTGCAAGCCGAGCCACGCTCGCTGCCGCGTGCGGCAAGCAGGACTGGGATAAAGGATAGGAGGGCAAAGAGTGAAAGAAAAGACGCGCCGCGCTAATAAGCCCCGAGGCCGATCCCGGAGGCAGTGCAATACCGGGCCGACCCGTGGCAGAGTGCTTCAAGCCAAGCACTCCGCCATATTCCAAAAATAAGTTTAATAACTTAGGTCCAAGGGCCCGCTGTTCATATTAAATCAGGTATCATGGTATCTTGCATACATTCGTACGCATTGTATACTGACTGACTGACTGACTGAATGACGTTGCAGCGAGGAGGTAGGAAAAAGAAAGAGCACGGGCCTGCCTATTGGCTCAAGCTGAGCCATGCTCGCTGCCGCGTGTTGCAAGTAGGAGGGATAAAGGATAGGAGAGCAAAGAGTGAAATAAAAGACGCGCCGCGCTAATATGCCCCGGGCCGATCCCGGAGGCAGTGCAATACCGAGCCGACCCGTGGCAGAGTGCTTCAAGCCAAGCACTCCGCCATATTCCAAAAATAAGTTTAATATCTTAGGTCCAAGGACCCGCTGTTCGTATTAAATCAGGTATCAGGGATCTTGTATACATTCGTATGGATTTTATACTGACTGACGGACGGAATGAAGTTGCAGCGAGAAAAGTAGGAAAAGGAAAGAGTATGGTCCTGCCTGCTAGCTCAAGCCGAGCCACGCTCGCATACTGCATACATTCGTTCCGCTATATATACTCCGACAACAACGGGCACCCATCCGGGGACAGTTGTATACCGAATTTCGTTTGGCAAATAAAACCCTATGGGTTGTGGTATAGAAAGAAAACCACAATTAAACAACTAGGTAAGCATTGTATACGTGCCATTACTAAATGAAGCGTTACCATATCGCACCGCAAGCCGAATTCTAGGCTCACCTTGACCCCCCAAACGAAGCAAAATTCCACTTGGAATTTGCTTGAGGGGGTGCCGCTCAACAGTGGGTAGACGTGCATCGCAATTTCTCTGATAGATGGCGCTTGGTGGCGATCGTTCCGCTAGGGGGCGTGTGTGCACGCATGGCCGAGCATGGTGGCACATCCACCCCGTTTCAAAGGGTATTACATTCCGCTTCTCAGACGAGCGGTGCGTTCATCGCTTTCTTCATCTACTAAACCAAACAGCTAACACTCGTACTTCATCTTCCACACGGTGGCAGCCTTCGGGCAACACTGAAACAATCTATGCAGCCCACCACACCTCCTGATTCAAACGTGTTTTCGACCAGTGTGGGTAGCCCATGCGACTCCGATGTGTGCGGACAAGCATTGGCCCGAACTCTGCGGCTCCGAAAGTGCGTCTATTGGTTCGAATTTGGTTCTTTGTGATTTTGCTCTTTGATGTTTACGCGAGTAAATTCACCTAATAGCTATTGAACAGACAACTTTAGCTTTGTAAGGTGGTAGGCCTTGCATACCAGTAAAAGAAAGATGCGAGTTCCGTCCGAGGCGAAACATACAGGCCTTTCTCCAAGAACCCTCAGAGTGAGGACGATAGTTAAAGCATATTTCATTATAAATATATTTGTTGAATCGGCAAACCAGGGGCCGACACGGGTTTCTTTGGTGAACATGGGCTGCTACCCGTTACATTAAGTGGCCGTGTGAGCACTCAGGACACACGCACACGCACTTCGTCGTGGTCATGTGCCAAAGGTGCCACACGGCAGGAGACACTTCTTCCCCCTGCATTGTGTAAACGTGTAAACTCGAGTAAAAGCTCAGTTGTCTCAGCCGTCTTCACAGGAAGACCTGGAGAAGGAATCGGCCTTCACACAATGCCGTCTGTAGCCGGAAAACAAGAATAAACATCGCCAGACACCCGGGTACATCGTGAGAAGCCGTAGCGATGTCTGGGGAAATGGCAGACTTGGAGGATGCGTGATAGGGAAAGCGTATTAACGGGTCTTGCTGTGGGCCGACTTCAAGTTCGGAAGTGTTGAGCCGTTGCTTGTGGTCAACATGCCTGCTTTGCGGAGGGTCGCCGTTGAGCAAAGAGACCGCATTTGATCGCTGGTAAATTCTCCTAGCGACGTTGCAGGCAACAACTTCCGTGATCCGCCGAAGTTGAGGTCAAACACAGCTTGTCCTACCGCATAAGTGGGTACGCCTGCGGAAGTGCTCTTGTGTTCCGCAGCCTGCCCACTGGTCGGATGGAGCACATCTAAGGCCATCGTGAGGTGACGTCGAAACATAAGCTTAGCTAAAGTTTTAGTTTTCGCAATAATCTTTGACTGTTAATTAAGAAAAAAGTTAAGAGACGACATGAAATGCTTTCATTATAAAGTTTCCGCAGGGCCGCTTTATTTATTTATTTATTAAGTAGGGTACTATAAATAACACGTAGGCACTATTGCAGGGGGATGTTACAGAAAGTGGAAAACGCGAACAGTGGTTAACAGAACAAACTATCAGTGCAACTAAAGCATATAAAATTTGAGCAAATTTGAGTGTCATGGACTATTCTTTCGGCTTGTTTCATCGGTCGCGCGGCATAGTATGAAGCGCTTGGAGACGTCAGGTGCCTTTCCACTGCCAAAATTCCTTAGCATCTGTCGAGATAAACTGGCAGCCGTTGTTACCGACGACCAACTCCGGAGCGCCAATTGTGGCGAACATAAAATGCAGCTCTTGTGCACCAGCGGCTGAGCTAACGTTCGTTCGTGATGAATTTCAAGCCGTTTCGTGGCTGCATCAACCACGATGAGGTAACAGTTGCCGTATGCCAGGCCTGAAAATTTAATACGAAATAGTGACCAGAGAGTTGTAGTCTGCTGTATGTGGTTTATAATAGGTGCTTCTTGTCTGAATTTGGCATTATACTAACGTGTATAGCATCCAGCCACACACTACTCAATAGACTGGTCAAGCGGTGGCCACCGGAAATGACGGCAGGAGCTACTTTCGTAGCTAACATTCCTTGATGACTGGCGTGGCTTGGAGCGACGGACACTTCCTCAAGACCAGAAACAATGACCACATGGGATCCCCAAAGAACGCATCACTTGCGCGTTGACAGTTCAGACTTACGTGCTTTGTACGCCGCAAAATGTGGTCCAACCAGCGTTCTATAGTCGCCGCCCAGAACGCTGCGGTAGACGATGGCGAGTACAGCGTCTCTCCTGCTTAGGTCCGCCAAGTAAGCGGCTGTAAAGGGTGCTATATGCGCTGCTTCAATCATAAAGATGTCTCCCGGTGCCGTCGATTCGTCTTCAATGCTAGGCAGCAGCAGCCGCTTTAATGCTTCGGCGTTTTGGGGGCTTCGCCTACAGTCTTGGTGCAACAGCTTGTAGTTACGAGCGCCCAGTGTGAGGCACCAACGGACATTCGTGGTATAGAATAACCGTAATTAGACGTTCTGATCCCATCATACTGTGAAGAGAAAATTTCGATACGTGTAAATGACCATCTCCCGCTCAGCGACGTGCTATTAGAAGGAGGTCATAGCGAAAAATATAGCCAATCTCTCCTTGTCAAGTTGCTAGTAGTTCCTTCCTGAATTTTTCAAATTTAGGGACGCACTAGTAACTAGAACTTCTCTACCGCAGTCGTCTATCTTGGCGAGAACTGCGCCAATAACGTATGCTGGTGCGTTACCTGACAGCCAAATTGGTTTGTTCTAGTCGTAGTGCTGAAGAATCGGCGCAGCTATAAGGATCTCTTTTAGTTTGTGATAAGCCGGCTGCTCTTCAGAAGTTGAATTGGAAGTGACGGCTTTATCGAGTAGCAAATTAAGACCCCCTGCAGTGGTAGCTCGGTCCTTGATAAACTGGCAGTAGAATGCGAGTAATCACAAGAACGCTTGCAGCTCATTCTTCTTTGTTGGCAAGGGTTGTCCCGTATACCCTTGGCGGATTTCCAGAATCACAGGCACATCAAACAAACAATTGGCCTTGTTCGCTTTCAACGCGGCCTGGTTCAGACGCGCCAATGCAGCAGGAACTCGTCTGAGATGTTCGGTTTCCCTTTCCCTTGTGATGATAGTAGCCAAGAAAGCGACGACAGCATACAGACCAACTAAAAGATGGTCCATGAATAGTTGGGATATGAAAGATGACATGCAAAACACTGAGCTGCAAACGTTTCATCTTCAACAGTCATTTGATAGAGGCGATGGTCAGCGCGTGTGGCGTCATCAACGCGCAGCTTTTGATAGCCTTTTGCGAGGTCAACTTTCGTATAATCCTAGCTCCCACGCAGCGTACCCAGTAACTCATTGGCTGTAGGGAGAGGGGAAGAGGCAGATCGGACGTTCGCGCTCACGATCTAACAGTAATCTCCACATGTTTGCACACTACCGTTCTTCTTACGAATGACGACCACCGCTGTCGCCAAAGACGACGCATGCGCCGGTTCCGGGATCACGTGTTTTTCAATATTTTGCAGCTTGGCCAGAACGCTTTCACCTAATGCGAACAGCACTTGTCAACACTTTAGGAACATCGGACTCGCATCCGCCTTGTGAGGAATATGGACATTTTAATCGATATGAGCGTCGTGCATGTGTGAGCTCAAATGC
>JARKHS020004561.1:0-84241 GCA_030143305.2 Amblyomma americanum | reverse complement strand
CCCCTTCCCCTACCCCCGCAAGCAGTGGCAAAGGCGCAGGAGGCACTGGCGGCTTGACCGCTGTGACGGCCTAAGACACCTGGCTTTGTTAAATGCGCCAAGAAAGCATGCGAGGCGCCCACAACGAGCACGTGGTGCCGCTTGGTCTTAGGCAGCATTCCCACTGCGGCAGAAAGCGGACCAACTCGCATTCCGCGATGGACCCGTTTTGTTTCTTCTCTTTTTGGCATTCTCGATGGCACCGAAGCGTCGTCATTCTCCGCCGTCCGACATTCCTGCGGCGAGCCAGTGGGTCAGTGGTTCCGCCAATTAGCTGAAAAAGAACTTTTCATCCTTCGAGAGGCGACGCGCGAGTGCGGCAGGGAAGGGGAAAGCATCAAGCAATAAGGGCGAGAACTCCTCGAAAAATGACCGCCCTAACTTCTTTGTTCGCAAAAGATTTAAAATTGCATGTAAAATCATTGGAGGGCAGTCTTGTCTAGTCTTGTCTAGTTGAGCTAGAGGCTCCGTGCAGTGGCACGTAATTGTACAGACCTAGACTCTAACCTCGGGTCGATGAGTAAGGTCTTGTCGAGTTTATCTGTGTGAGATCTTTTCTTTTAAGTTACAGTTTGACTGTCTGTGTGACTCAACTTGTAACGCAGTTTGCCAATGTACATCCTGTAAATATATTTTCTCTTTGTCTCCATCATCTGGCATCAATCATCGTCTTCTTCTTGAACACCGTCGAATTAACGTTTGGAGAGGTCCTGTACCGATCCGAAGAAGCGCAAAGAACCATCTCTGAATTTACTGACGCTATCAAGACCATTGTTTTTTGCCATGCCTATCCATCATGTAATGCATCATACCAGGGGCCTTTGAGGTATCAAAAAAAAAACAATTCCTTAAGCGAATTAGGTTTGGTCTATGGAGTCATGCAAGCTGTGCAGCCGCGAATGTGGAGTCACGCATTGAAACCTGTGTAACCCCTGAAGTTTAAAGATTTTCTGAAAAGCACGAATTCAAAGAGTCAGTGAAGGATTGTCACAATAAAGGTCGCTATTGCCATCTGTTGGCGGCTGAAAAAACCTGGTTTCAACAATAGCTCACTGGCCGGTCATACCACACTGAGCACTTTTTAAGTGTATCGTGACCCACAGGGATATGGGGTGCGAAAATCGCTATGGCAGTGAGCGTGTAAATACTTCGAGCCTCATGCAGGCCTTTCAACATGATAGTTTTGCAGAAACATTGCATGAGAATATGGGCACTGAAAACAAAATGGTACACTGCTTTATGCAAATATTCCTTCACGGCAAAAACAGCTTTAAGAACCGTACGTTCGCTCAGGACCTACGGGGTGCAACAGAAGAAAAGTAAGTGCAAAGATAAACTGAAAGCATAAGGATGAGCTCATATGGAAACTTGAAGGCATTATGCAGGTAGGGTATTGCAAAGGTCCTTTGGTTTTCTTATCTCGGAGATATTCATGAATTCTCAAAGTTGAAAAAAAAAATATTTGCCACATCTAATTTTTCTTTTCTTTTTGCAGACCGTTAAGATTCGGTACTAGTGGTGAATAGTGGAATAGAACAACATGATGATTCTATAATTATAAACCAGCTTTACATCTCTTCGTGTGGGTTATTCGCACTTAAAACAGTGACAGGGAACCTTCCGTGCAGTCATAAAACATGTTGCTGCACCCTATACAGCAAACAGTTAATGCAGGATACACAGCAATTCCACTTTGTAACTCTTAGTAAACACGCATCTTCGTATCCAGTTGGTCGGCAGCTTTTAGTTGATCAGCAGCCTACAAGACTCGAACCGCAAGGGCCTGACGCTTTTAAGCAACGCATATTGAATAGCCATATTCTCGTTTCTTGAGTTGAGCGCACTCCTGGCATTGTGCCACGCAGCAATTTTTCTCAACTTAACGGTGCGCAGTGTTCCAGGCCACATGTAACACCCATGAGATGCTAGCTCGGGGAGCCAAAATCGGCAAATAAAATAACTAGAAACAAATACACTAACCAGGACCCAGGAATGGTACCTGCCAGAGCGAAACTATAGTTCCACAATCCGAGGCATGAGGCTATTCGTAGTGTGAAAGGTATTCCAATCCAGTGAAGTACGTCGGCTGTTCAACAAGCGGGCTTAGAAAGTTTCGCATGTATAAACCGCTGTTTCACTACTGAAAACATCCCTGAAAGATCTCCCAACAGGCTATCATATGGTGGTTCTGCGTCCAGCCCAGGCCACCCGAAATCCTTTTGTTTGGCAAACACGCTGCAATGAACAGCATGCATATTAGGAGCGCTTGTTGTCAAAGCGATGTACATTAAGCATTCGTCGTTACAGCTACCACCGCATTTGCATGCTACGACACAGTGTAATCATTGCAACCTAAATGTAACGATGAAAACCCCACGGCCACATGCTGGGTGAGACTTTCGATGGAAGATGTAACACTCCTCTGTGAAACCATCTCCAAACGTAATTAAAGCGTGTATACAAGACACCTATTTACTGGACTATACCGCTAGACACATGCCCTTCAAAGCCTGGCGTAGTATGTGCGTACAACCATTGCTATTCCATTGGCGCTTATATTTCGTCACGTGTGGGCGGAGTTTCCGCTCACCTATGAGCCCTCGCCAGACTAGGTAATATTTCTCAGCTCATTTGTGTTTACTTCATAGTTATGAATCGAATTTCAAAGCAGGTCGATTGTTATTACTATGCAACACATTGGTACCTCGAAGACCATATAACTCCTCAGATGAGGCCACATCGTTATCGTGATCATCATAACAATCATCAGCCATATTCGTCTATTGAAAAACATAGACCTTTGTAATCTATATTAGGTTATTGCTTCACCCTATTAATTAATCTAGAGTATGTCGCTTCATCAGGATGCAGAAGAAAATGCGTCAGCAGAAAATGGCTGCTTCGTCGAACTCTCTGTGAACAAAACACTACTGAAACACCCTACCTGTTCTTAACTCCTGCTGGCAAAAATTTTAGTTCACCATTCGACACAACTATTTAGGTATAGTTTAACTTTATAACATGGTGCATGTACGCATTATGTCTACAATATGCCCACCTTTCTCCAAATGAATTCACCAGAAATGATTATCTTTGTGCTTAAAAAATATCTATTCATAAGACTACTCACTATGAATGAATAACGCCGTAAAAAATGTACACGTCGATGCTACTGGCTGCATAGCGCTCCTATTATCGTAGTGAAGAAGATGAAAGGGGCATGAAATTCAATTTCGCGAGTGCGCTCCTAACAGCCTCAAGTGTGATAAAAAAAACCTGGAAGAAGTGCTTCGCTGGCAAGATAAGGCAGTAAGAGACTCATTTGAAGGCATAGCTCACGAATAGCGCTAGCCAGGTAACAAAGATAGGAGGGAGCAAGAGGAAACGAAAAATAAAATGAAAGCTGCTCCCTGACGAAAATTGCTTTGCAAAATATTCGCGCCGTTAGCAACACTCGGCTCTTCACGAAGCGATAATTGTTTAGAGCAGCGCGGACATCGCGTTCAAAGTTCACGGGTTTCCTCCAAAAATGAGTTTTCTTTTCCAGCGGGCACTTATCTCGCTTTTCCATGGCTATCCGCTCTTTCCCTCCGAACTGCGGGAAATGCCCCGAAGCACATGCCACTCCCGACCCCGCCCCTACCTCCTTGCGGAACGCCGCAGTAGGGGTGCTTAACCGTCAATTTGAATTGTCAAGTGCAATTCAGAACTCGCAGACGTCGGCAGTTTCGTATATCTGCGCTCTTCCTGTTTTCCTTTTCTTTAAAGTTATTCCCGTTGATGTCAGCCAATAGGGAGTCGCTGAAGGAGACGCGAAGTCTCCCCTGCAGAAGCGCGCGCACACACAAATTCAGTGAGCCCTCTGGTGGCAGCCGCGGAAGTGACGCGGGCTCCGCGGTGCAGCCGAAATTGCCCTGGAAGTGCAGACGACAGGTAGTAAATGCGGTTCCTCTGTTTCACTGGCTCAGCGCTCCGCGGCGTGGTCCCCGACTCTCAAGCCGACGTGCGGGGGAGCTAAGGAAACGCATAGAAAGGAAGCAATGCTGCTGCTGTTGCTCCTAGTACTACAAGGTTGTGAGGATGAGTCACACAGAGAGAGACCGGAAGGCGTGCAGGGAATGAACGCGTGCTGCCGCTACGAGAGTTGAGTCCACAGAGCAAGCAGAAGGAGCGCGAGTGCACCGGCGCGACCGGAAGCGAGCGCGGCAGGGGTTGCCGGGCTGCCCTTTGTGTTGCAAGCTGCCCTTGGCCTGGGCGCGGAACGTCCCGCTCCCTGAGGAGCGGGGTGTCTGTGCAGTACGTCGTTCGCTCCGCTGCGGTGAGTCGAAGAGGTGATTTGAGGTCCTGGCGGGGCAACCCCCGCCCCCACCCATCTTCAAGAGGGAGACAGAGACTGAAGCTGACGAGTGCTGCACCGTTATATCTTCCCTCCTTTCCAATATAATGCCATTAGAAGAGGGCAGGCCATGTGTTCTTTATTTCATCTGCCCCCTGTCTTCATTTACTTTTCTTTTTTTCGTCAGTTCGTGACGGATCTCAAGCGTTCGTCCTGGCTGCGCGGAGAGGCCGCCGCTTGTCAGACACGTCTTGATGCTTCCTGTCAGGCCGTGACCCCGCGGCCGATTTTTCTATTGCGCTGACCCCCGCGACAGCGCCTCGCTTTCTTTGGGCACGATTCTTGGTCTGCTGCTTTGTTTCAATCGCTCACGACTCCGTCCGACTTGTGAAAGTCGCCTTGTTTGACGTGATCAGCGATGACGTCAAGCTTCGCCGCACAATGCTATGGGCAGCTGGTTTAGAGTAGTTTTCGGACCGCTTTCATTGAACCTTGTCGGTTGCCATGACCACTCGGGCTTTTAAAGAGATAAAGCAATGTTTTATTTTACGTTACGCCTTTAATTCTCTCATGGTAGGAAAATAAAATATTCATGGAGATATTTACGTCTGAGTCGCCGCTGCGGGGCATTTAATGCCGCTTGCGTGACGGACCGCGTTCTGAGACGTAATAGACGTGACCAGCCTTGCTTTTTAGTGCAGTTTACCAGAAGGGTAAATGAAAACAGAAGAGATGCCATCCAGACCCATGTATTCTGTTTTTAAGATACTTGAGTTTTTTAAAGATAATTTTTGAGTGTTGATACCGACGCTTATGAAAATGTGTAAAAATTGATGAAGGCACTTAAGACTACTTGCGTGCTTTGTGTGCGAATGGATGGTAGTTTATTTTATTTTCTTTTATTTTTATTTGCCTTCTATTTTTTCTTCCTAATGACACACCTACTCATTAGCGTACAGTCGTAAGGCAACGCATGCACTAGGTTCGACTTTGTTCACCAAGAAGCAACGCGGTTTTGCGGCCTATCGATTGCGTGCTTCAGTTCAATTCCCCACACCTTCGGAAGAAATATTATTTTCCTTTGGTACCGCCATGATGTCATCTGCGATTTTTCGTGATTAATTTTGCTGTCAACAACGTCGGGTTTCATTGCCGATGAGTTATGTGATGCTTTCGCAGTAAAACCCATGACCTTCCTCGCACGCGCCTTCGTGATCGCCCGCAGCAATATCTCATCAGGAGGCTCGGCGAATCGTGATAGATACGATAGTTAAGAAGATGCACAATAAAGAGCCACATTTGCTGGTTCAGTATCACTCCTGATTATAGACTGCAACAATTTTATAAAGCAGCAAATATCACCAGTAGAACTGTTTCGTGTTTGGGAGAACTTTGTTAATTTGGAGCTACAGACGCAGTGGGGCTCGTATTAGTTATCGCGTTGATTTCCCCTAGGACAGTATTTTGTATAGCGGTGGTTCAACAGCGCAAGCACACACAGACCAAGAAAGAGAGGAGACACACAAAACTGTCTCGTCTCTTTCTTGGTCTGCGTGTGTTTGCGCTGTTGAACCACCACCATGCGTCAACACCAATTAGACCAATCGGCAGTTTTTCTACAGTATTTTGTATTTAGTCGAGTTGATAAGCTGCGCCACCTATTCCCGCAAAAGCTCTGGTAGTCTCAAATCCAAGCACAGCATTTCCAGCGTGACGTCTAAGCTTGGTTCGCATGTGATATGCTGGGAATCTAAAGGAAAAGAAAAAAATAGACAGCATTTTATGAATATAAGAAAGAGCTTGCCAGAAAATCACGCAGTCTGTCTCGACTATTCTTGCAAAACTGCGTGTAAAAATAAATGCATATTTTGTACCAAATAAACGCAGTTTACATGATACCCTGTGGTCCAACAACATTCAACCTGATATGCAGTTAAATATCCTAATCTACAGTTCAAAATATTTTTAAAATTAGAAACCAATTACAGTGACTGGTGACTTCGTTCGACATAACTAATTTGAATTCCTTATTTACTTCTAGCCCATGCATATGGCGTAAAGCACTCTGTGTTCACGTTCTTCTGCTCTCAACGATTGATTAATTGGTAACGACTACGAACAGAATGAAGACCTTGAAGTACTAATCTCTGTGTCAACTGATGTACGATAGACAGAGTTCTTTTTATTTTACACGCTTAGAAATGTCTATTTTCGTTTAATTTTCGTTGAACTCCGTAAGATTGCCTTTTCTAGTTGCACCAGGGCGAAATTTGATTAGTTTTATTTATTTATACGTGTATCGCATTATGTACGCCCACTGTAACTACTTGGATACCAACATCGTCCCTCACGTTGACACAATCATGCTCTACCAGTACAACAAACGTGTGTTGTAATCATGATGCCATTTTTTTTTCTTCTAGAAGTTGAACTTTGTGTACTATAATGTGTGTCAGTGTCGGTTTTATAGGACAGCAACTTCATCTGGCAACAATGTACTCTACTCTCTGGCTCTCCTTTCCCATACTTAGTGAGGTAGTATGCTCAAGTACCCCCTTTTCTAACTTCTCTGCATGACTTCGGCAGGACCGCGTTTAAGAAAATGCATATGTAGCGTTTTTCTGTGCTTGTTTTGCGAGATGATAATCTGCTTGAATACAGGCCGACGCCCAAAGCTGTGTCAGGAAGTCCAAACATTTATCCTCATGCAACGGCGACAACATCTAGAAAGGGAGGAGCGCCATAAAACGAAATTTGAGCAGTTAAAATCAAATGAATCACTCGGTACCCGGCCTCAAACCGCAGACCCTGCAGTAGCACTCATGGTTGGTTTTTAGTTTACCCAGAGTACTTCGCTATAGAAGCAGCCAACAACAGGGATAAAAGAGAAAAAAAAACGAGAGAGAGAGAAAAAGCAGAAGCAAGAGAAAAAGAGATATAAGGAGAAGGAAAAAATAAGAAAGGAGGTTCCACAAACACACAGATGAACATACACGGTCATCAAAAAAGCACGACACAGAAAAAAAAAACCAGGTGGACACAAAAAATTCAGAGTCGGCAGTTCAGTGGAATGGTGTGATGCATGGAGCGGCTCCACTGCACAGTATTGCATGGGAGTGATTGTAACTCTCTGCTATAGTTGCGCCGGAGTGGCTCTCTAAACTGTCACTGACAGCAGCCGAGATTTTTCGAGAGCGGTCAGCTCGTGTCATGCTGGGCCGGAGGGGCGAGCGCAGATGGCCCTTGAACAGGTTCTCGCTGCCACCGCCAGGTGTCGGCAATTAACGGGCTCCCCTTCAGCATCCTGCGGAAGCCTTCGCAAACTTGTCAGAGAGCGCAGAGCGTTCTGCATCACATGAACGCGAGATTTCGGAAGATAAGCATGACGTTGAGCTATTCGCCACTGACATGCACAGAAGATTAGGGATATTCGTGAGCCATAAAGTTCAGACTACACAGAACGGTTGCGCAAAATTATGGCGTATGCCATGAGCGATGCATGCACGTAGCGATCGGTTGCTATGAGGGATGGTGATGAGGAGGAGATATATGCGAGCAGTTCTGCTGTGTTTCTAACTAGAACCCTCTTATAAACAGAGCAAAACTGAGCAAGAAGCTCTGGTTTTGCAACTTTCAAAAATTTCACTTGTTATACCTGTGGATAAAAAGAGAAAAATCAGCGAAATAAGCGACTATACACCAATAGTCATACTTATAATAACGCATATAATCGAAAAATACTTGCATGGTATTATGATGAGTTTCTGTGAGAAACATATTTCTACTACTCAGTATGGGTTTAGAAAGCATCGCAGTACTACAACATTATTGGATAGATTTCAATGATTTCGTTTGTGCAGCTCTAGATAAGAACGAAATAACACTAACGTTGTTCTTAGACTTGACAAAGGCTTTTGATACTACTGAACATAGGAATTTAATTGAAAAACTAAACTTAATAGAATTTAGAGACCGGCAGGTTTGCTTCATTCTTTCAGGATTACCTAAAAATGGGAGTAGTAAAAATAGAAATACAATTAGCAACAAAAGTTATTAGAGTAGGAGTTCCATAAAGCTCAACAATTGGGCCACTTCTTTTCAACATCTATATAAATAACCAGGATACCTTGAATCTTTCATCACAGTTATTTCAGTACGCTGGCGATAGAGCACTTGTATTTACCCATCCATCTTATAACTATGAGTTATCCGCGATGCAAGGAGATATAAAAGAATTATAAATTGAAGTCTCAAGTTACATATTCGTAAATCGTGATAAAACAAAGTTCATGTGCATTAAGAATCCTCACAAGCGCGTTGAACTTAATGGTGAATAAGGCTTCATTGATTGCGCTATGACGAGCGCTGTTGCGTCCCAGTTCCTTGCACCAACTCTGTAGAATATTTGGGTCTGCGCATAGATGAACTCTTTACCTGGATGAACATGTCTAATGCAGTAAATTTGTAAGAGATTAAAGGCAAGTTCAATATATATATAAATATATATATATATATATATTATTAATATTAAATATATATATATATATATATTAATAATATATATATATATATATATATATATATATATATATATATATATATATATATATACAACTTACGAGAAGGAGCAACTGTGTAAACGCGTACAATATACAATATGTTTCAATCTTTAGGCGAAAGCATCATACGATACGCTATTACAATCTACGGCAACTGCTGTGTTACTCGGCAAACAAAGGTTAATAAGCCGCTGCGCAAGATTCCCAGAAATATTGTGTACGGTACAGAACTCACTGATAGGCAATCACAAGATATCATGAATGATCTGAGCCAATTGAATTAAGATATTTATATGAATATGTGATTTTAACAAATTATTATGACATCAGTTGCAAAGAACCTGTGAACAAAGTAAGAACACTGAGGCTAAAGGAAAGTTTTGTGATGCCACGAGCTTACACTAGTTATAGGAAAAGGACTCGAAGATTTTATGCGCCAGAGTTGTTTAACAGCTTACCTGAAGAGCTCCTCAATATCGAGCAGTAGAAAAAAAGCAAAGGCCCTTTTAAAAATTTGGGTTTTTTCCTTTTTTATTCTCTCGGATGGCATAATCGTCTTTTTGAAAGTGTTGCAATTTTCGTGATGTCTCACTTTTGAATTATTCTATTTATTTCATTTCTTCTTTGCCCAGTCCCGTGAGGATGACTGAGTCTTCAGTTAAGTAGAAAATCAAAAGTGCAGCTGACAATTGGTCACTTTTAAAGTGCAATGTACTCTTTTCTTTCTTTTTGTCTGTTACTCAGCACTATTGTGTGTGAAAATTGGTACTACTTTCGTGGTTTTTCATTTCGGTGCTTATGCATACATTGTTACGTCTTTTTAACTCAGTAACATGAGTGTGGTATCGCTTTTGAGGATGTACTAGTTCGCTTCTTTTCTTTCTTCTCTCTTTTTCGTTTCAACTTAATAGAGCTGATTTATGAATCACACATGCATATTTGTGAGCGTTGCGTTGTCCGGTGCATGGTATGCACTTCATCCCGCGCCATTTTCTCCGCTGTCGACGACGATGACAGGCGCGCGCGGGGAAGCATATATCTGCCTTCCCTCAAGAATCAATCAGCGCGCTTGGAGGGAAAGAAATGGATAGCGGCCCGCTGTCGATTTGCGAGCGTGCTCCATCTTTTCTTCGGCTCTTGGCCTCCGCCCGCTCGTCTGTAGGCCCAGCAAGGCAGCCACCGGAAGTCTTGATGGATGGATGTTGCAGGAAGCCTCCGCCGAAACCGTTAGCCGCCCGCTTCCCCCCCGCATACAGGCGTCGCTTCCGCCGGGGCGCAACATTCTGTGGAGCGAATGAGACGAACTGTTTGGCCTGTGGCGTGGCTTGGCATGCTTCACGGCGAGCGCCCCATGTGGCAAAGAAAGGCCAATTTACAACTTAGGCAAGGAATAAAAGATTTGTGTGTGTCTTTTACTCCTTATAACTTGCCATTTTCGACCTATTTCACTTTTACTTTCTTTGGTTCTGGATAGGAAAGGCAGCACAATTTTGTAAACATCGATCTTCTACTGCCTGTACGTGAGTCCTGTCAAACGGGACACAGGGCTTGAGCCGGGAAACACTGCCCACGCCAAGTCTATCTTGTTTTGTGCTGAGCCGCCAGTTCTCTCACGACGCCTCTGGGTGCCCAGAAAAGCTCGTCCTTGATCTATTTGCCTCTACAACGGCTGGTTTATTCTTCCGCTTTAAAATTCTTCTGTACAGTTTTTCTCTTATAGTTTTCATGCTCGTACGCGTTCTCATTTATAGCCGGGCTTTCATTTTCTATCTTCTTTTAACAGAAACAACCTCTGTCCATCTGCCGTGATCTGATTAAAGGCCCCGTTCTCCAGAAAATGCGGTTTGAGTGTTGTGGGCGTCGGCGTTGTGAGCCAGAAATCACGAGCATGATTCTAGAAGGTGGTCCCCAGAGAGCAACCTAAGATGCAAGGGGGCCGTCTTGGTCACGTGACCTTGCGGCGTCATCACAACCTGCCCACCGGAAAGTGACAAAGCTGCCCACCGTGACAGGTGGCAGTTACATTAATGATTGGTCGCTTGGGAAGAGCAAGTTGGGTCGCAGAGGGCACACCGCTGCGAGCCCCTGCCGTACCAGGGCAGTGGCGCATCGCCAGGAGGGGTATGGGGACTCACAGGTATCTATGAATGTAAAGTAGAGAATGACATTCTGCACATATGGGAATTAACTAACCACGCTATCGCGTCATACCGTTAACGTGGAGCTTAAGTGTACCCTCCATTGATTGTAAAAACATTTTATTCGCCGGGAAGAGCTTGGCAAGAGGTCGCGTTAAGTGGTCGAGAGTACATAGCCCTCGACGACTTTGTCAGCCCACTCCACCGCCAAAACTTGCGTTCTGGGGTCATAGCTAGCCAGCACGGTCTCCCACCGCTCGAGAGAAGGAGCTGTAACTAGATCACCCGGAGGTGGCTCTATTTTGCAGTCCCACAGGATGTGATCGTAGGTAGCACGTTGGCCACAGTGTTTGCAGTTTGGGTTGTAAAGATCTGGATAAATGTGCGCGAGGAGTGATGGGGTGCGTATCGATCTCGTCTGTAGACGACGCCACGTAACCTCTTGTTCTTTAGTAAGTCTTTTGTCTGGAGGGGGGAAAATTCTCCTCTCTAGTTTAAAATGATTGGTGAGATCATGATATGTGATCATTGAGTCCTTCGTGAAATTCAGGGAGCCAGACTCATCCACTGCCCGGTCGACGAAACCTCGGGCTTTATTGTGGGCTGCCTCGTTCCCCGGATTCCCCGAATGGGCTGGGACCCATATCAATTCGGAATAATTTGGTGAGAATTTGGTTGCGTTAAGGATTCTAAGGGAGGTGTTTGTAATTCGCCCTTTAGCGAAATTATTGATACCGATTTTGGAATCGCTGAGGATGATGCTCCCTTGGGTATGTGCTAGGGCGAGGGCTATAGCCGCCTCTTCTGCCGTTTCAGAGGATTTCGTTTTGATTGTCGCCGAGACGATGTGGTCGCCATTCTCGTTCACAACCACAACTGCAAAGGCATTGGTATTTTTGTATTCTGCCGCATCTACATAAAGTGTTGCAGCGCACTGTCTGTATTTCTTATGTAAGGCTTTGGCTCGTGCTTGTCTTCTACCCTCATGGTGTAAGGGGTGCATGTTTTTGGGGAGTGGTTTGATTAGTAGGGCCGTCCTATAGGTGCGGGGTAAGTCTACTTTAGCATCGTTATTCGTAGGTTGAAAGTTAATTCCGAGCCTGGTAAGAATACTCCTACCCTCCAATCTTTCCCCGGTACAGCTTGTTCAAAATCTCCCGCCCAATTTCTTACAACTTCTGTGGACGATGCAGTGTATCAGCAGTGATATACTAAATTTCAAAGTGCGGCGCCTAGGCAAGCGGCCCTCTTCTTGGCGGGTACCTGAGCTTCAAGAAAGAGAAAAATGGCTGGCGCTTCTTCAGCAAGTGGCTGATTACTGCGCGTACATTGTAACATTACAGGCATTGTATACTATTATGCACATTAAGCCATTGCCCCATCTTCGATCTCCAAGTTAACTGGACCCCTGTCCTTCCGTCTTCCAATCTATCAGGCTACATCCTATTACCACTCCTTTTCCCGTCAAAACTTTCCTGTATCCAGTAATTAACCGCCTGTGTCTTGGCCACTCCCCCGTAGTGGGTATGTGCCAGCAACGTCTGAGGCCTTCCTTCCTTCCTTCCTTCCTTCCTTCCTTCCTTCCTTCCTTCCTTCCTTCCTTCCTTCCTTCCTTCCTTCCTTCCTTCCTTCCTTCCTTCCTTCCTTCCTTCTTCCTTCCTTCCTTCCTTCCTTCCTTCCTTCCTTCCTTCCTTCCTTCCTTCCTTCCTTCCTTCTTCCTTCCTTCCTTCCTTCCTTCCTTCCTTCCTTCCTTCCTTCCTTCCTTCCTTCCTTCCTTCCTTCCTTCCTTCCTTCCTTCCTTCCTTCCTTCCTTCCTACTGCGCGTACGTGTGGGAGCCTCGATTTTTTCGTCTGACACCGCACAGCGAACATCGTCCCCACATCTTTTGAGGAGAGGCAGTGAGACGTCGGGAAGCGAGCACAGGTGCGGCCGTTTGCGGCGTAAAGCTTGATCGAAAATGCTTCCGGGTTGTGTTCGCAACAGCGCTGACACGTCTGTTCGGGAGCCCAGGCATTCTGCACGCTTTTGCGCTTTTTCTTCGGTGCAAAGCTGAAGAATACGATCAGAAATATTGGATTTTACGCTGATCACCAGAAAGAAAAGAGAGAATTAAAGGGAGCGCCTTTTTACCTTTCCCGCCTGATCTGTTGTTTGTCTTGCTCCGCCATTTCTTTTACATTGTGCGAAGTTCATCGAGAATATCTCCTGTGAGTTCTCGTGCATGGTTGGCCCGACCCGTTTAGCTGACGAAACGTACTGTTCTCTTTGCAAGTGCCGGTGCAGTGTGTGCCTCATACCTTCTTCACGTGGTTCTCATGTCAAACATTCCTGGACAAAAAATTTTCATTTTTCTATAGTGTTTCTAGCATCGAGCAGTTAAAACTGCCACAGAAAACCAATGGGGAACGCTTTTGACGATAGCAAAAAATGAAAGCTTGCCGACGGGAGATTTGCGGATATATTCATTGCTTTAGTGAAATGCTGCAGTATATGAAAAAAAATGTGTTCATAAACTTTATTTGTTCAAAAATATTTTTTTTCATATTTGTGCGGATGAGACGACTAACAATACCTTGTTAGAGAACAACGCTAAAGGCCTTCCGCCTTATGTTCGTTTCAATTTACTTCTTTAGACCGCAACTGTCGTTTCATTATATAGTGCTTTGGCACGATTCTTGCAGAACTTTATCTAACAGTTCTGACTACCAACTAACTATATGACATGAACGATGACACATGTCGACAGTGACGTGGCAGTGCGGATGCGCTGGAAAATCGCTGTTATTTATTTTACGTGCCAGTGGTGCTTTTTCTGCGGATAGTTTGCTCTTGTGATCGTAAACTAACCGCGTAAAAAGTTTTATTTTGGTATGCTTTGCGTACTAAGTTTCGGGGAAGCGACAGTCGCGTGGTCTAAAACGTATCCGGTAGAACCAAAAAACAAAAAAGTGCTTTTTTAGAAAACAAAATGGCTCAGTAATTGTCTCACATCTCGCTGACACCCAAACCGCGCCGTAAGAAAGTGGAGGAAGGCAAAAGTGAAGAAAGACTCGGTGGACACCCAAACCGCGCCGTAAGAAAAGGGAGGAAGGCAGAAGTGAAGAAAGACTCAGTGGACACCCAAACCGCGCCCTAAGAAAAGGAAGGAAGGCTGAAGTGAAGAAAGACTCGGTGGACACCCAAACCGCGTCTTAAGAAAAGGGAGGAAGGGAGAAGGGAAGAAATAGAGAAAGAGGTGTTGTGGCAGGGCGTAGAAACAACCATGGACGGAAAAGGGGCGACAAGTTCAATCTAAGGGCATAAAAGTTACGGCAATTTCGAAGTTCACGGGCTCGAGAACTGCTAGTGACAGAGCTAGACCGCACTGCCTTCGAAGTTTGCAGTATTATCACGGGATAACCATGAGTGTCATGAGTAAAAGCGAGGCATGCTGTAGAACTGCCGAAACGCATGCATCATCTGCACGCGTATTCGTATCTTAGGTATTAACTTTAGCGGCGTGTACCTAACCGCAAGCAAGCTGTTTGTACTGTTGTTGTTACTAACAGTTGAATCGCTTGCCGAACCTTGCCCGCGCAAGAAAATTTTCTGCACAAGCAAATGACATGGATTAAAGGAAACTGCATTAGTACGCCCACTGCTGGAATACTCCGATGTCGTTCGGGACCCGCCCTTAAATGTAGACATAAATCGCATTGAAGGAGTTCAAAAGAAAACACTTAGATTTATCTGGAACGCATATGGAAGGTACGTTTCAATCACTTAATCTGCTGAGGCGATCTGAACTTCAGACACTTGATTAATTCCGCAAGCTGCATCGCTTAAAATGCAGCATATTATTATCAATAATAAAAAAAAATTAACTTTGATGACTACATGCAATATAACACATCACGCCCAACACGCAACAAACACAACTTCACAGTTGTGGTGCCACAGTGTCGAACGAAAGCTTTCCAGTTTTATTTTTTTCCAAAGACGATATCCGAATGGAATGGGCTTCCACGGGACGTGATCTGCTTGACAAATCATGACACTATCACATCTGCTCTCATGCATTTTTTACAAGCATAGCGTGTGTTCATTAGTTTACGCTTCTTCTTTTTTTTAGGAAAACGCAATGTGTTTGTTTCTGCACATTGCGTGCTCGCTTCTTTCTTTTCTTTGTTGCATTGCAATGTACAAGGACATCCACCTGTGCCACTCCTGCCTAGACCTCAAAAATTCGGCTGGCAGTATTGAATAAATAAATAAAAAATAAATAAATAAATAAATAAATAAGTAAATAAAATAAAATTATTAGAGAAAATGTGTGTTTGCGCTATGTGATGGTCGGAACATGAACCACATAAAGAGTGTCATTACATGAGGGGTGAGAGGTATTCTACGGCAAATTGATAGCTGTAAATTCAGCTACTTTTTGTGTAATGTGTGCACTTTATAAAAAACTAGGCTTTTTTCTTTTAATCCTGTATGCGATTCAGCTCGTGTGCTCTAACTATGCCGGTCAACCAGAGACATACCTAGTTACGAAACTGCAAAGAATATAAAGGCTTGGTCGGCAGCTTTGCAGCCACTAACGTGCCTCCGAGATCCTGTTCTAGGCGTAATTGTGCCGCATCCCGGGCAGTTCATTTCAAATTGGTATCTGAGATGTCCGCTGAGGAATTTCTGACGCTCTTTCACCGTTTCGTCGCCAGAAGAGGCCTACCTCATGTCATTTATCCGGGACAATGCAAAGGCATTTAAGAACGCTTGTTGCGATCTCTCCCGCCTACATACGCGGCCGGCCAACGAGGATGTAGCCGGACACCTTAGTAACACCGGTGTAACGTGGAGTTCACTGTGTCCAACGCCCCAAAGTCTCAACTCTTGGACGGTCAGAAGGGGGCTTCAATGAGTGCACCCTAAAGCGAAAATGGAGTCCAGAACGTCCCCGGCGCGAACTCCCAGCGGTCTTCCTCTTCCTCGCTGGCTGGGCAGCGGTGAAAAAGATTCAGCATAATTGGGCGACTAGAAAAACACTCGACTGTCACCTTCTCTCACCGAGTACCTGATATCCCAATATGTGGAAGATGATGCCAGCTGAATGCTTCTAACAAATTGCATACGATGTATCATAACGAAACCACTCCTGCGCTGTCACTGCGTTCGATGAGAAATAAAAAAAAAGCCACACAAGTCGATCGCATTAGGCGGCCATCTTCAGGCCCCCAGGACCAGCGACACGCAAGATCTCAATCAGAGTGGGTTTTGCCTCCAGCGGCCTACAACAGTGCAGCGGTATACCAGGAAGTAACTCTCCACCTAAAGCTGTCGAAAGCACGGAACAGAAAAAAGGAATCCAAGGCAGAGTGAACGCGAGTGCTCGCGGATCGCTGGACGGAGAGAAAGGCGCTAACACCTGACGCTTGCGTCGATCACATCGATCGCTAGCTGTTCCCGGCCTGTCGAGGCCATTGACTTGTACCAAATGCCGCGAATCGGTTCAACAATGGTTGTTATAAACAAATCGTGCCCGCACATTACTAAAGAATTACTGTTAACGAAGCTTATGATACAGGCCAAAGCTACCTTATGTTGTAACTGTTACAGGTGGACGACGATCTGTTCATGTAGTGGTCCCAGCGCGTCTGTCGCCAAACAATCCTCCTTCATATACTGCTTGGACTCGGGGACCGCATCACCACTCACTCCTCAACCTCATCAGGACGGACAATATTTCTTTATTTCTTAAACCATCCTTTTTTTGTCATCGATCATGTCATACTCTTTTTATGCCTTAGGCAAAAGCATCGCTAAAAGAACTGTTTATGTAGTGAGAAATGAGACACAGACAGGGGAAACAGTATAAGTATGCCGCGTTTGGTAATGGATGGCTAGTAAACGAGATTAGGAAGATTGGAACTTTCGCAGTAGTCCGCAGTGATGCACTTATTACGAATTACGTAATTACGCAGAACGAAATGACAATAATGATATTGGCGTCTGCAACGAGAGCACGCAGGGAGCTCGCCGCCTAGTGTAATTGGGCCTTTGAAGTCGCAATAAATAAAAAATAAAACAATAATTGGAAGAGCTCGGGAACGCGACATGCGCATACAGGAACTGCCTTTCCGAATTTCTTTCCACGAGCCTTACAATGATCGTCTGACATATCGGTTGTCTTTTTCTTTAGTAACTACCGTGCAAGTAAAAAAAGAAAGTTTGCACTACTGATTTCCCAACGATCTACACCCCAAATTAACAAAATGGGCATACTCCTCTGCGTAACTTGTTGCAAATGACTCTTGACTTCCGTCATATGTAAATCTGAAAGTAGGTACACTCAACGTAATTTTTGTCAATTCAGCATTAAACTTTTGCCAAAAACCAGTTTGTTAATGGGGTATTTAAATACAAGAAATAAAAAATAATAATATCCACAAACAGACGGAATGTGGAAGCGGGAGAATTTGAAAATAAATGAACGCGCTTTTGTTCTATATCGTAACATTTCACTAAAGCAGTCAGTATATCCTCAGATCTCCCTTCAGCAGGCTTGCATTTTTTTTTCCTGTTAACATCTTTGCTATCCTCAAAAGCGCTCCCGATTGATTTGCAATTGCTGTGTCAACTGCTCGATGTGGGCGATAAAAACACTTTAAAAGAAACGCTTTGCTACACTGCGGAAGAATAGACCATTGCCTTCCATACTTCCATAACGTACCCCGCCGTATTCTAATACTCAAAGCGTTTGTCCAAGAAAGCGGGCCTTGTGTCTTGTCCGTTGCATCTCCGAAGACGCTGCGAGGCTGCAGCGAATCCCAATGTTTCAAGCGCATGTTACAAACGGCTGCCTTGCTTGCTAGGATATAAAAACGTTATAAAAACTACCTGAATGAGAAAGCGTTGTCTGTATATAAAAAGTAAGCGAACCTGCTCTCTGCAATCAAAAGAGAAAAAGATGTGCCATTACAAAAGAACGTTGAATTAAACCATGGACTATGAACATGTGAAGTTGCATATTTTGAACACATAAGGTTCACACCGATGCGCCGACGACCTTAATGAGGTGCGAGCAGACGACACCCCCACATGACACGAACAGCGTGATCTAAGGCATGATCTGAGTTTAATCTCGGGGCGTGTTTTATGGAATCTCTGTGGGGTCGTCTCTGCATTTATGCATGATGCGACGCTATAAACATCACTGTTTATCCAGCGATGTTTCCTTCTGCTTCTCGGTCCCACTGTGTATGTCTCAGATTGCGCTGTTCGCTTCACGATGCTTCTTAATCAATGAGCCCACCAAAACGTCTTAACGCAATAACCGCCACGTTAAGATGGGTATTCGGAAAGTGCACTGGACGCCAGGACCATTTTAGGCTTTCCCCATACGTGGCAGGAGCAGCCCGATGGAGACGGGCCAGTGTGGTCAGCCCTGACACACCCCTGTCCACCCTTGATTGCACTAAACTTGAGGCATCGGCAGAACGCGCCGTCCCTTGACAGGATATTGACACCAGCAGCACCAAGAACGACAATTTTAACGCGCAATATGGCCGGGCGTTGCGATACGCGGGAAGAAAACCGCAAGGGATACACCGCATGGTTGAGATCATAAACAGAAAATCATACGCTGCCATCCGACAACAAGCTACGTCAAAACTACTTGCCTAAACAACGGTGAACTCCACTGACCAAACGAGGCAGAATGAGGCGGTCGTTACGCGGGCAGGGTGGGGCCAGGCAGTGAAGCGGCCGACGCCACAGTTAATGACCCGGCAAAAAAGGAGCCAGGCATGCATGCAAATGGCGGGCGGCGGTGAGGAGGGCGCGTCGCGCGGTGCTGGAGGCCAGGTATGCCCGGGACGTCGTCGCTCAACTCGTGCCTCACTGATAACGAGCCGCCGCACCAGTGCAGAGTTCACGGGTTGGCAGTTTTTACCCCGTCCGATAGCAGGAGCCAATGGCCCGTTTTCGGGACGGCAACCGATGGCCCCTGAAATGGGGCCCGTGCCGGAAGGTGCCGGAATGGTATCTCAATTAACGGCTCACTTGAGGTGCGCAAGAAACAAGGGGCCAAGGGCAGGCAAAAAGTGGGCAGACGAGAAAATATGAAAGGAAGCGATGAAGTGTGACGAACGGCGAGCTGAGGATGTGATTTATGGACGAAAGTTTGGTGCATGGTATCCACTGTGAAGTCTGGGGGCCCCCCTTCTTACGCATTTGCAACTCACATACGCGGCACAATTTTCTGCCACAAACTCTAACTTCGAAAGAGTGCATCGCTGCTCCTAATTATGCGCATTCGACCACTCGAACCCAATTTATGAGGATGCAGTTTTGTCTGACTCTGGAAAATAATTTAGCGAATAGTAACAAACTTTCTCTGTGTGCGTGCGTGCGTGCGTGTGTGTGTGTGTATGTGTGTCTGTGTGTGTCTGTGTCTGTGTGTGTGTGTGTGTGTCTGTGTGTGTGTGTGTGTGCGTGCGTGTGTGTGTGTGTCTGTGTGCGTGTCGTGCGTGTGTGCGTGTGTCGTGTGTACGTGCGGCGTGCGGTGTGCGGTGTGCGTGTGCGTGTGCGTGTGTGTGTGTGTGTGTGTGTGTGTGTGTGTGTGTGTGTGTGTGTGTGTGTGTGTGTGTGTGTGTGTGTGTGTGTGTGTGTGTGTGAAAGTGAGATGTGATATGACTGGTGGCGGTGGAGACGTTTCGAGCTCTAAATTTCGTGCTGTTTGCTCCAGGCTTGATTTTGGACCAGAAATGCGACCTAGGGGTTTAAAGAAGCTGGCTTTTGTTCCTCATGTTCCTTGTTTATGCAGTTCTCATGGGGCGTTTACGGGCTATGATAAAAAAGCCCAGCTTTATTACACAAAGCGAGAAAAAGACGAAGGCAGAACAAGCACGACAACTCGCGCGCTGACTTTCAGCTTTTGATTTATTAAGCACACGTGCATTTATACATTTTCCAGCCAAAAAGCAGCAAAAAAACAACCAATACAGAAAACAACCGGAAAGCAACACTGCCTCATCCGTGATTCATATCCTGCTTTTCGGCCGGAGGTGTGTACCTCAACACACGCTGAGTGGAAAGTTGACTGCGTCAAGGCGTTGTGTGCCGGATCCCCCCTTCCTGCGGTGGATGGTATGTCGGTCAGACATACCATTTGTTCTGTACTTTTTTTTTGTCTGGAAAAGGCATAAATGTACGTGCGCCTAATGAATCAGCGGTTGAAAGTCAGCGCTCGCGTTGCATGGCTTGATCTGTCTTCGTCTTTTTCGCGATTTCTACAATGGATAACAAAGACAAACTTCCTTAGCTTTGCGTTCTTCTGTTTATTACAAAATGAAGGCCTTTATGCGCAGTTTTACAGACAACCCAGTCGTTTCCTCAAGCTTTGGGGCTAGAGCAGAACATTTTACGCCTTTGGATAGCGCACGGCACGCTTAATTAGGCGCCATATAAAGGCAAGGGCGAGCTTTGGCTTCACCAAATTTTGGTTCAGGTACAATTATAATTGCCTTGTATCCTGTAATAATACTAATTTCATTATTGCCAGCATTCGCTGTAATTCTAAGTGTTTTCGTAATAATCATCATCTAGGCCACGTCAACAGCAGGACAAAGGCTTCTCTGAATAGCCACGAAGTGGCAAAGGTCCTTGTCCTGGGCCCGCCGCAACCATCTTATTCGAGCTACTTTCCTTGTATCATGTTCCCATATGGCGCTATATCGGAGTGGTGTTTGACACCACTCCGAGGTTTCAAAGGAAACCTTGCAATAAGTTGGTGAGATGAGCGCCGTAAAAAGATTTAGATCTTTGCAGCTCCTCTGGTGCCCACGTTTTTTCTTGCTGTGATATAGTTCTGCTGTAGCATACATAATAAGTTATTTTTACACAATCTCTCCTTTATGATTACACGTGCGAGTGTTGATGCAATGATGTGGATTGCTGATTCGAGCGGAAGAGGAGAGGAGAATTAAGGAGGTGGAAATGTAGAAGGGAGGAAGTAAAGTCGCGTGTCCTAGTAGGTGACTGCTTCTTGCTCGAGGTATGTGCCATTAAGCCTGAGGACATCATCATCATCATCATCATCGTCATCGGGGCTCGGCCAATTCTATCCAGCGTCGGGAACACACCATCGGAACCCGCACAGCAGCGGACCTGCACTGCTCAGCGCTGCGACTGCAGCCAGAGGCTCCTCCGTTGCGCCCATTTTCGAACCAGGTCCGGCGTCACGAACCCACACGCGAGAGTCGCGAACTCTCGCCTGACCACCGAGAACGCACAACGAACCTGGTTCCATCCTTACATCACAGTCAGCATTGCCACGCCATGCGCGGCATCTGCAAAGTGCGCCACTACTTTTCCTGAACACTGGTGTCTACTTCGTCGCAGATATGAATATGCCTATCGCTTATTGTTGTTCACTGATATATTAGCAGAGAAGAGGCCTCCAAGGTTAATACAAGTGCCAGAGAGACCACCTATAGAATATTTTCCCAAAACACTCCAGAGAATGCAATTCTTACTGGAAAGAATCACGTGAAAAACGCATTCGTGCTATCTGGCAGAAACTTCTACTTAAAAACACTTCAATTGTGATTAGACCTTTTTGACAACGAGCTCTACTCAGTTCCTGGTTGCTGACCGAAACGAGGAATACGCTGACGTGGGGAATTTTGCGTAAAACAAAATGTTTTCTTTTCACATATAGTTTTGATTGATCAAACTTTTTCTTTCTGTGCTGTAAAGCAGGGTGAGATAAAGTACGCCAAGCTTGAGGGGGCGACGTTTATGCTACTGTGGGATTTTCGTAGTTTTTTTTTTTTGCACAGCACAGTCCAGCGGACGTCATAGAGCTGTGAAAATACTTAAACAGCAATACAACAAACAGCAAAAACCTTTACATTTAGGAATAAATGGTCATAGAGCTGTTGAGAATTGTGGCGCTTGCAACTAACTCTATGGCAAGGCATACTAACCTCTTGTTGTTCCAATACTAAACCGGGTGAACTATATCGTAAGCACTCAGTTTATGGCAGTTCAGCTTCACGTGCACGTCCTATAGCTTTTTGCGGCTTCGAGTGAGGCTTGCGAACATCGTATCTGCTATAATAAGGCTACATAACCTTGCCATCTCCTCCTAGCCTTCACCGTGCTTTCCCTCATTCGCCCCAGCTTGGAGAGCCGAGCGCACAGACTCTGCGAGCTCCACTCCCTTCCCAGCTTCCACCCTCACCAACTTTTTCTGACCCGCGCAAAACGGGGTTACGCTTCGTACGCAGGGTTAAGCGTCGTCAGTTAGGGAAGGTGTCCCAGAAACAGCTCTCGCTGAAAGCAGTAACTGAGCTGATGGTAGTACTAGATTAATCGGTGTAATCTTTTTTGTAACCACAGTTTATACACAATGCGCGGTACTGGTTTCTCATTTCTGCTGACATCAGACTGCATGCTGTATTTAAAGCGATCCCGACCAATACTTGTGGGCGGACATAAACATTGGTTCAACCGAAAAACAAAAAAAGATTTTTTTCATTACCTGTGAGTAAACGCAACGTTCTCAAATAAGACAGCAGTTGGAGTATTTATTTTTGCCCGTGTTTCTTTCCTCAGAGATTAGTTCACACGGATGGTGCAAATCGATTTTCGCAAGCCTGCAAAGATGAATTTAATAGTAGTAGTAATAATTTGGCCATAAAATACAATGTATATAATATAATGTACTTTGTTAACCAGTTGATCACTATGTGCGGGAACGAAAATCTGAACGAAAACTTATTTCGACTAATTTGTTACACTTAAGACCGGAAATGGTTATTTACGGCGCTATCTCTCTATCAGGTAGATCAAAATAAATTAATGCGGAAACTTAGGAGGCGTACCAAAAGAAACTGGCGTATCCAAATGGCAGTGGACCATACAATAAAGGGCAGGAATGAAGAAGTGATGAAGTGAAGGGCAAGATGGTTTATGGTTTATGGGGGTTTAACGTCCCAAAGCGAATCAGGCTATGAGAGACGCCGTAGTGAAGGGCTCCGGAAATTTCTACCACCTGGGGTTCTTTAACGTGCGCTGACATCGTACAGCACACGGGCCTTTAGAATTTCGCCTCCATCGAAATTCGACCACCGCGGCCGGGATCGAACCCGCGTCTTTCGGGATGAAGGGCAAGAGTGAAGAGTGACATCGAAAGCATCTTTACCCGACGATAGCGTTCACTCCAAAACGCACGCAGATAAAATCCCTCCGGATCACATTACCAGACAAGACCCACTCAGGGGCAGCTTATTAATAATTTTTAATAATTGGTTTTTGGGGAAAGGAAATGGCGCAGTATCTGTCTCATATATCGTTGGACACCTGAACCGCGCCGTAAGGGAAGGGATAAAGGAGGGAGTGAAAGAAGAAAGGAAGAGAGAGGTGCCGTAGTGGAGGGCTTCGGAATAATTTCGACCACCTAGGGATCTTAAACGTACCCGCAGCGGTGGCTCAGTGGTTAGAGCGCTCGGCTACTGATCCGGAGCTCCCGGGTTCGAACCCTACCGCGGCGGATGCGTTTTTATGGAGGAAAAACGCTAAGGCGCCCGTGTGCTGTGCGATGTCAGTGCACGTTAAAGATCCCCAGGTGGTGGAAATTATTCCGGAGCCCTCCACTACAGCCCCTCTCTCTTCCGTTCTTCTTTCACTCCCTCCTTTATCCCTTCCCTTAAGGCGCGGTTAAGGTGTTCAACGATATATGAGACAGATACAGCGCATTTCCTTTCCCCCAAAACAAATTATTATTAATACTTATATTATCTTTAACGTGCACTGACATCGCACAGCACACGGGCGCCTAAGCGTTTTGCCTCCATAAAAACGCAGCCGCCGCGGTCGGGTTCGAACCCGGGAACTCCGGATCAGTAGCCGAGCGCTCTAACCACTGAGCCACCGCTGCGGGTGGGGAGCTTATTCCCCGGCTGACTTCTTTAATATATGTTGTTGCTAGGACAGGTCTTCCGCGGCCTGTCCCGGTGACTCGGTGGATGTGACTTTAGGCTGCTTTACTCCATTGAAGGGGAATGAAAAAGCACACGGCCGCTTTGCTCGTATTAGGGCAGATTAAACAACACAACGAGGTCGATATTCATCCGAGGCCCTTCACTCTGGCATGCCGCAGAGCAAATGTGCATCTTCGGTACGTTGAACCCTATATAAAGCGCCACAGTACTCCTCAAAGAAAAAGCAGCTTCAGACCTCCGGCGTTCCAATTAGAAAACACGTGAAGGAGGTAGGCGTGTGCTTCCGTTACCATCATTCATATTTACTGAGAGTCAGGTTAACTTTAATGAAATTACTGCCGATGGCCTACTCCGGAGAACCAGCATCACTCTCCACAAGACTTTTACAGCTCAGCCTCTAAAGGATAGCATTTTCTTTGGCCCACAGTTCAGCGCTGAAGTTTTACGATACACGGCGCCGGCGCCATATAAGCGGCAGAAAGTTTCCCAACACTATTTTCTGTTCGAAAAGAAAGTGTGCAAAGAAAGTAATAATAATATATAATTGGTTTTGGGGGAAAGGAAATGGCGCAGTATCTGTCTCATATATCGTTGGACACCCGAAAAGCGCCGTAAGGGAAGGGATAAAGGAGGGAGTGAAAGAAGAAAGGAAGCAAAGAAAGACGTCGTGACCGCACATACTCTTGAACCTGTTTTCTGCTTATTCTCCAGACGTTTCCCCGAGATGGTCTCGTGTGACCTCCTGGCGTTTGCGCATTATAAGTAAATTACGCGACCCAAGGTCTCAGTCCAGTCACCTAATCTTGATCCGCAGGGGAGGCGTAGGGATTAGGACGATCCGGAAAACCCCATTGGGGAGAGACTTGGACAGGAGCTGCGCTGGTCTGCCCAAGGGCTCCCGAATCCCTGATCGATCGCAGTCAGGGGAAAACGGGAAGGAAGCCAATTTCCGACAGCGGCTCATCGGGAAGCCCCTTATATTACCACAAGGGTCGGCAAATGCGTCGCACACGCCTTGACGGACACGAGCGGCACCCGTAAGTTTCGTCTTGGCCGTAGTTCAGAACGATCTTGCCAGGCGCAAAATTATCCGCGGACATGTTGCGAAAAGCCTCCACACTGGCTTTGACCCACTGACGGACACCGCTGAGGTATGACGCGCTCGTATATGGTCTTCGTGGCTTTATGAACGGGATGATGATCAAAAGGAGCTGATTTCAGAACATCTCTCACTGAAGATGCGCTGAGCACCCGATTACAGGGCAATACAGCCTTTTAATGCTTTTTTACTTTGAGCTGGTACGAGAAAATCGGAGTCATATGCTACCTGCGAAAGTGATAGTTTTTGATTAACGCATACAAATGCAAAAAAAACTTTTCTTTAACCTGACTAAACTTCTTAGCCTTCTTCTGGAAAAGCTTCACTATGGTAGGTAAAGCAGTCTCCGGGTAGGCAGCACAACGAGCTTGAACGACTTTGAGCCCAACCAAGGATAACCGTGTATGACCATATGTGGTACAGTTTTGATGTCGAACACTAGACCCCTGTACTTGACCCATGATAGCCGTGTGTGACCATATGTGGTACAGTTTTGGTGTCTAGCACTAGACCCCTGTCCTTGACCCATGACCTCTAGTTGACCTTTGACCTTTGACATTGGGTGACCTTCGTGTTCACCTTTGACCTTTCAATCCGATGGGGTGATGTGAAGCCACGTGATGACACACGATGGGTGGTGTCATAAGACCGCGTGACACCGCGTCATAGCCTCGTGGTCGTGTTTGTATATATAGAACGGCTGTCGCGAGCGTGCAGCGGGGCTGCCATGGACGAGCCTCACACGCTTAGCAAGCGTGCTTGCTTTTCGCTGAATTTCAGGTTTAGCCAAGATCAGCCACTGATAAATTTTTAACTTGCACTGGCATCACACAGTACACGGGCGTCTATCATTTCGCTTCCATCAAAATGCGACCGCCGTCATTTCATTTTTTCCCGGATCATACCCGCGGTGTCCTGGTCAGCAACCGAGCACCATAACCACTAAGCAACCGCGCGGCTGCGTAATATCACTGTGGTGGATCAGTGGTTACGTATAGTATTTATTTATTACACAAACTTGCGTTAGTAGCGGATCATACTGCGATGCCGCACATGTTGGTAACCTACAGGAATTAACAATTATTTAATTGTTTTGTTATAAACCTACTGGGTCTTATCAGGCCTGAGGAGTCGGAAGCTTCAGATTAATTTCGGCGATTTTGAGGCATCGAATTTTTAGTACTGAAACATTTTCACGCCACTGGTTTGTCTGCCTGTTTTCAGAGAAAATCTCTCAAATGCGCTCAGGAGTTAATAATAATAATTGGTTTTGGGGGAAAGGAAATGGCGCAGTATCTGTCTCATATATCGTTGGACACCTGAACCGCGCCGTAAGGGAAGGGATAAAGGAGGGAGTGGAAGAAGAAAGGAAGAAAGAGGTGCCGTAGTGGAGGGCTCCGGAATAATTTCGACCACCTGGGGATCTTTAACGTGCACTGACATGGCACAGCACACGGGCGCCTTAGCGTTTTTCCTCCATAAGAACGCAGCCGCCGCGGTCGGGTTCGAGGAAAAAAAAAAACGCTAAGGCGCCCGTGTGCTGTGCGATGTCAGTGCACGTTAAAGATCCCATAAAAACGCAGCCGCCGTGGTCGGGTTCGACCGGCCGCGGTGGCTCAGTGGTTAGGGCGCTCGACTACTGATCTGGAGTTGCCGGGTTCGAACCCGACCGCGGCGGCTGCGTTTTTATGGAGGAAAAACGCTAAGGCGCCCGTGTGCTGTGCGATGTCAGTGCACGTTAAAGATCCCCAGGTGGTCGAAATTATTCCGGAGCCCTCCACTACGGCACCTCTCTTCATTTCCTTTTCACTCCCTCCTTTATCCCTTCCCTTACGGCGCGGTTCAGGTGTCCAACGATATATGAGACAGATACTATGCCATTTCCTTTTCCCCAAAACCAATTATTATTATTATTGGTCGGGTTCGAACCCGGTGCGCTCAGGAGGAGGTTGCGAAGGAAGGGAAGAGTAGAAATGAAAAACTGATTTTTGGGGAAAGGAAATGGCGCAATATCTGTCTAACATATCGGCGACACCTGAACTGCGACTTAAGGGAAGAGATAAAGGAGGGGTGAAAGAAGACAGGAAGAAAGAGGTGCCGTAGTGGAGGGCTCCGGAATAATTTCGACCACCTGGGGATCTTTAACGTGCACTGACATCGCACATCACACAGGCGCCCTAGCGTTTCGCCTCCATCGAAACGCGGCCGCCGCGGTTGGGTTCGAACCCGGGAACTCCGGATCAGTAGCCGAGAGCGCTAATCACTGATCTACCGCAGCGGGTAAAAGGAAGAGTGTAAAAAAATTAAAATTGAAAACCGAAAAATTAAGAAAAAATTAAAATTGATATTTGAGGAAAGATAATGTAGCAGTAACTGGCTCACATAAATGATAAATTGGTTTTTCAGGAAAGGAAATGGCGCAGTAATTGTCTCATATATCTCGGTAGACATCCGAACCGCGCAGTAAGGGAAGGGAGGAAGGTTGGAGTGAAAGAAGAAAGAGAGAAAAGATGCCGTAGTAAAGGTGGGGGCTCCATCTGGGGATCTTTAACGTGCACTGACATCGAACAACACACGGGCGGCTTTGCATTTCACCTCCATCGAAACGCGGCCACCGTAGTCGGTATTGAACCCGGGTACACCGGCTCAGTAGCCGGGCACGCTGGCCACTGAGCCGCCAAGGTATCATAAAAATGGGTTTCTGAATATTGGTTTTTGAGGAAATGAAATGACGCAATAACTGTTTCACATATTAGTTCCTTAGTTTAACTTGTGGGGGTTTAACGTCCCAAAACAACTCAGGCTATGAGAGACGCCGTAGTGAAGGGTTTCGACCACCTTGGGTTCTTTAACGTGCACTGATATCGCACAGTACACGGGCCTGTAGAATTTCGGCCCCGTCGAAATTCGACCGCAGCGGCCGGGATCGAACCCGCGTCTTTCGGGCCAGCAGCCCCCACTAAATCTCGAAACGGGATGAGTAAGAGCTAACGCTCTAAAAAATTGCTGGTGGTTTAGCTCTGGTTAACCCTGGTCCAAAGAGAAAACCTGCATCTTCCTGGCTACGTTTGTGGTCGAGCGACTGCTGGTTTCCATAGATAGCCATACTGACATGCACACAGTAGTAGACATTTTTTGTTATTTGTTAAACATCTTGCCTTCTTCGAAACGACATTAAAGGCGCTCACACAAGACAGCATACATTTGATATAGCTTCGGTGATATTTACAACTGTATTATTGCTCGTGTTATGCGGAGATGCGGAACCAAATCGGATTCCAAACGACGCGCAAACCCTGCAGATAATTTCAGAAAGTAATGAAAAAGAAATTACTTTTCGGGAAAGGAAATGGCGCAATATGAGACAGGCGTCATTTCGTTTTATTATTATTATTATTATTATTAATATTATTATTATTATTATTATTTTCGCCTACCCGCCGCGTTGGCTGAGTGGTTAGGGCGCTCGACTACTGATTCGGAGTTCCCGGGTTCAAACCCGACCGCGGCGGCTGCGTTTTTATGGAGGAAATACGCTAAGGCGCCTGTGCTGTGCGATGTCAGTGCACGTTAAAGATCCCCAGGTGGTCGAAGTTATTCCGGAGCCCTCCACTACGGCACCTCTTTCTTTTTCACTCCCTCCTTTATCCCTTCCCTTACGGCGCGGTTCAGGTGTCCAACGATATGAGACAGATACTGTGCCATTTCCTTTCCAGAAAAATCGATTAATTAATTTGCCTTCGCCTACGATGCGGTTTGGTTGCCCCTCAAGATATAAGATACAGGCGTAATTTACTTTTCTTTAAAAGCAACTTTCATTTCACTTTCCCTTCCTTACATCGCGGTTAGGGTGTTCACCAGGATATTTGAGACAGTCGTCATTTCCTTCCTTTAAAACCATTTTCATTTTATTTTCCTTCAGTTACGGGCATGGTTCGGGTGTACACCGAGATATAGGATCCAGGCGTCAATTCCTTGTTTGACCTCTAGCTACATTCAAGGTCAAATTTGTGGCCCCGCTGAAATGAAATTGGTTTTTTGGGGGAAATGAAGTGGCGCAGTATCTGTCTCATATATCGGCGGACACCTGAACCGCGCCGTATGGAAGGAATAAAGGAGGGTCTGAAAGAAGAAAGAGGTGCCGTAGTGGAGGGCTCCAGAATAATTTCGACCACCTGGGGATCTTTACCGTGCAGTGACATCGCACAGCACACGGGCGCCTTAGCGTTTTGCTTCCATAAAAACGCTGCCACCGCGGTCAGGTTCGAACCCTGGAACTCCGGATCATTAGCCGAGCGCTCTAACCACTGAGCCACCGCGGCGGGTGCGGCCCCGCTGCCGGCTCGAAAAGCTGGCGTAGTGAAGCTTTTTGCTTCAAAAGTGGGTTAGGTATAAAACGCCGGTGCACTTAGATGTGTTCAGAGGATAATAATTAATAATAATTGGTTTTTGGGGGAAAGGAAATGGCGCAGTATCTGTCTCATATATCGTTGGACACCTGAACCGCGCCGTAAGGGAAGGGATGTGGGAGGGAGTCAAAGAGGAAAGGAAGAGAGAGGTGCCGTAGTGGAGGGCTCCGGAATAATTTCGACCACCTGGGGATCTTTAACATGCACTGACATCACACAGCACACGGGCGCCTTAGCATTTTGCCTCCATAAAAACGCAGCCGCCGCGGCGGGTTCGAACCCGGGAACTCCGGATCAGTAGCCGAGCGCTCTAACCACTGAGCCACCGCGGCGGGTAAAAACACTAGCCGCCAGTTCAAAAAAAATAAGTAAATAACTACACGCAAAAAATTAAGAACTATGAAACAGTAGCCGCCAGTTCATTTTTTTGCGTGTAGTTTTTTATTGTCTTTTTTGTAAGTGCCGCGGCCCGTTGCGGTGCTCCACGTACAAAGGAATGCTCCAGAATCCGGAACGCCTCCTCACATTTCTATAAGAAATAAGTAAATAAATGATCGGCAGTTACGCTGTCAAGAGCTGTTGAATATCAGAAATTTGGCAGCCGTGAAAGGATTATACGTGAACGGTCTAAGCACTAGTGGAAAATTATGTGATCAATTCTTGACGTGCTCGTTCTTTGTTTTGATGATAATAATTGCTTTGTGGGGAACGGAAATGGCGCAGTATCCGTCGATTATATCGTTGGACACCTGAACCGCGCCGTAAGGGAAGGGATACAGAAGGGAGTGATAGAAGAAAGGAAGAAGGAGGTGCCGTAGTAGAGGGCTCCGGAACAATTTCGACCACCTGGGGATCTTTGATTTGATGTCTTTCTTTTTGATACAGAAATTGGAGCAAGAGCCAAATAATGAATGCCTGACGACGGCTCTTGCCTGATACGCATTTTGGCGCAACAATCATTTTACACAGATTCGCGAAAGAATTATTCTCATAATCATCTTCCAGAAACCGAAATGAATTTGAACAATACCGTACGTTGTACGGAAAGGGAACGTGATAAGCAACGTTAGTGACCGGGCGAGAGCTGCTGCAGTCACCGTAGGGGCCCTGAACTAAACCTCCACACACTCCACATTCTCTCGACTGGATAAACGTTTTTCATTGATTCAATCATTCATGGAAGATTTCTCCTGTATTCCGAAAAACATTTTGGTCGGTAGTGTAAGGAAAGTACTGTAGCATGTGCGATATTGTTTGTTTAGAGCTTTCGCAGCTATTGTCCGAGCAACTCAAGCTCATTCTTGCAAAACTGTATCGTTGCGTCGTGCGGTGAGCCTCTGAGGACGTGCCAGAGCTGACGCCGGCCCAGCTTGTATTTGTATGCAGTGAGCGGTCAAGAGGCTGAACACAAAGCTGTTCTGACATCGCGAACGTCTCCTGTAAAAATCGTGTAATTCTTTTAATAGCAAGACCCAGAACCAGGCATGACCGCGTGGCCTACTGGTCACAACTCGTGAACCACCAATGTAAACGCGGAAGCCTTCATTCCGCTTTCAGCAAAGATGGCGTGTCTATATTTCATTTCAGCACCATTTCTTCGGAAAAACGCTAAGGCACCCGTGTGCTGTGCGATGTCAGTGCACGTTGAAGATCCCCAGGCGGTCTAAATTAATCCGGAGCCCTCCACTACGGCACCTCTTTCATCTTTCACTCCCTCCTTTATCCCTTCCCTTACGGCGCGGTTCAGGTGTCCAACGATATATGAGACAGATATTGCGCCATTTCCTTCCCCAAAAACCAATTATTATTATTATTATTATTATTATTATTATTATTATTATTATTATTATTATTATTATTATTGTTGTTATTGTCATTTGTTAGAATGTCATTGCCAGCCATATTTCACTGCTTTAATCTGGAAACATTGTTCAGGAGGATGTTGACAGTGAACATGAATAGACACTTTTCTGTTCCTTTCGTGTGGCAGGAAGAAGCATAAGCGAGCAAGTGCAACTTAGTAATATGTGCGGTATAGCGCGTGTGAACAACTACGCTAATATTTCGACGGGGCCGCTCTGGCGGCGAGGCATTATGTGACACTTTATTTAAGAAAATGGTGGCGATGCATATCCACTGACTGCTCACACATCTATAAGAACAGCCTCATCACGTACGCTTAATTCCGTATTAGCTGAATCTCGCGCTTTTGGGATTGCCACAGCGTATTTCTATACTGGCGTGCAATCAAAACCATTCCGACGAAAGACAAAATATATAAAGATAAAAAGCAGAAGCTGACGCTTAAGCTGTGAAAAGTAAAGGAATAGAGGGACAGCGGCTTGACAAATAGCCCCAAGGATCTGTCCTTATTGAATTTTCCGCATAAATGCATATTTTACCGCATCCAGCGAGCGCATAGCCGTTGGATTGATTTAAAGAACAGTGCGCGGTATCGTGAGCTCACGGCAGAACAAGGAGCGAGCGCGTCGCTTGGCTGACGCCGCGGAGGTTACGTGGTTCGCATTTACAAGCGCAGCTGTCTCGTCTTCAGCCGGACACTGCGAAGAGATGGCGCGCGCAGCGGCGACGGGAGAGGGCGCGTAAGTGATTGAAATTCTGACCGCTGTGGCCAACACTCCCCGCTCTGCCGATTTCGCGCTCTCTGAGCAGGGACAAAGGGAAGGGCACCGTGCGGGAGAGAGGCCGGTATTCATTTCTCCGCACGCCTTTCGGCTATGGATCGAAGACAAAGCGAGAGAGTCCGCCCCACTCCCAGCTGGATGTTTGGACCCGCTGTCTTGCGGTTCGCGCGAAATTGGAAACGAAGGAAGACACGAGGATTGCTCGAGGGCTAAGAAGGGAAGAAGCGCGGTTCCTTTTGTTCTCGCGCGGCCTGATTTGCTTTCGCTTTCCGCTTCTTGGATGGAGCTTGCGCCGTCCGTTGCAGGAGGACCAGTGATTTTTAGGAAGGCGAAGTGTTGACACCGATTCTTGGGACAAATAGTACAGAAGCTGCAACTATCATAAGACATTGGACGTTATTGTTGAAGAGCATTTTTCTCAATGAGAGAAAAGCCGGTGATCTCAGTACATTGCAGTGAAATAATTCTTGAATTATGCTGCGTGCAATGACCAATGGCTCAACCATCCTGCTGGGAGCAAATTAGCAGCCATATCACCGCTTACGTGCGATTAATTTGTACGGGTGGAATTCACTTCATGCTGTGAGATGCTAACTGCTGCTGCTGATGAGTTTTTATGGCGTAATGGCATCTGTGGCCAAAGAGTGCCACGGCACAAGGTAGTTTTCATTTCGCAACGTCGGACAAAGACCCATTTCCCAACCATTTCTCCCTAAAAAAGCCGAACACCAGGCAAGGAAAAGCTTGTACTCATTGGTCACCTCCTGGGTACCATGCGGCACGGGGGTTGAACCCCGTACCTCCCGCATGTGAGGCGGATGCTAACTGCATCGATAATCACAGCTCTTACAGAGCCTAAGTCTTATGACAATGACAGATTTTTGTCGAAGCCCATGTATTCCGCGAAAGTGGTGGTTTACCGTGCTTTTCTTCTGCTTTTTTTTTATTTTCGGGTGCTCCCGTATAAGCCGGCGTTTTTAATTTACGGTTTTTTCTTTGGACACTATTGCTACTGTTATTGCTTCAGCTCACCACGTGAAGGTGAATTACGAGTGCTCGCACCTACAAGAGCATATACACTGTGTATGGTTGTAAAAAAAAAAAAACATGTACGGGCTCTCTCAGTTGTAGGCCAACATAACCGAATGTGCGTATTGTGCTTGGGCATAGAAACACTTCTCCTCCCCCAACTGCCACTTTTTTCAGTTCTTTATGTTCGTTTTTATTTACGCCCACCTGTTTATAATTGCCTTATGCTGTCTCCTTCCCTTTCATCCACGGCTCTTGAACAGAAAACCGTGGACGTTGGTTTCCTATTGAAGGTTCTAGCACTATTTCTTTTGTTTTTTGATCTTATTTATTGCAGAGTAACTACACTGATAAATTATCCTTTGAAACCCAGAAATCCTAGAAAAGCGCGTCTTTCAATGGGAAATAGTTTATGAACGCCATTGTTTCATATATCGTAAGATTACACAATAACAATCAATACTTCTGCAGATATTACCTCTGCCGCGGGTTTTGTATTTTTTCGCTATTAACGCTTTTGCTGTCGCCGGAAACATTCTCTATTGTTTTTCTATGCCAGTCCTAACTTCTCGATGCGATCAATCGACAAACTTTAAACAAACTTTAAAAGATTTTGCTAGACATCGAAAGAATCGACCATTTCCTTCGACATTTCCATAACAATACCTTGCAATATTTCACAGCCGCCTCACAATTAAAATTGATGTACAAGAATCCTGAACTTGTGCATTTTCGGCGATGTCTGAAAAGTATTAAGGGAGTAATTACTCATAAGCATCCACTCAAGCGCAGCCATATCGCTACAAAGGAAAGCTATACAGCTTCTCAGAAACCTCACAGTTGCAGAAAAATTCGTTATCTGCAGAGTCCGTTATACGGCTGGGGATGTACGGGCCCTTGCTGAATGTAGCGAGGGATCTTTGCCACAGGGGGCATCTGCTGCCAAAGGTGTCGTTGTCGCTTCGGCGAAAGCCGTTGCTGCGACGCGCGTCTCTTCTGTGAATCTTTCCTCTCACATCGCTTTGAACTCTCCTCCGTATGCACGTGGTAGTGAAAGTGGCATTGCTCGAGCCAGTGGACAGGCTTCTATGGTTTCCTTTTCATTATTCTTTCACAACTACAGCCACCTACACAGGATACGCTTATAAACTTATGGAAATTATAAACATTATTATGCATCTGATGTGCCCGTCGGCGGACGGATGGATTAAAGAATAAACATGTGCAGACACTGCATATCGAGGAGGTAGATGTGACGATGCGGACTTACTGAATCCCTGCAATAAAGCGCTGCTCTATGTCGACATAACTTTCGTGCATCACAGCCTCCGGTTGTGAAGATGCTTCTATTTTTTTGACATCCTCACAGAAGAATGCGACCGCTTTAAGAATAAATTTGACGACTTCTAGATGTGTTTACCACATGAGGAAAAAAGTCATGAACTGTGAAGCGGCGTCTGGTTTGCTGTTACGAAAAAACTATATGATGTTCAAAGGTGTTTAGTCCAAGCGTAGGACCGCTTATGCTTTATGCAATGTGAAAACTTCGCGTGTGTGTGCCTGTTAGAAGGGATACCTGAGCGAAGAAGACTGGTGGAGAAGTTATGAGCAGGTCGTTTAGGAGGAGGCAAGCGATGCAGAAGGTGGAATGGGAGCGGCCTCCTAATGAAGCAAAACAACTTTATGTTTGATGTCACGCACCCCTATTAGTCGCACTTAACTCTCTAACTACAAAGTATCCGGAGGCCTTCCCAGCTTAATTGTGAAAGTGCTTAGACCCAGGCCGCTTTAACGGCTCAGCTCAAAGGCGATGTTATGTGGCAGTTTAAATTTCGGTGAACCTTTTCCTTATCCACCCAGGAGGCAGTGAACCACACTTTGGACATCGAAGGCTAGGACGCACACTTGCGAATGGTCTGGGTTCCTGCTCCCTGCTAATCACTTAGCGTTAATCCTGTCATGCAATAACTACTTCGTCAAGCACGTGTGACGTATAAGCCAGACCTCGAGTATTGAAACTTCCAATGGGAAAGCTGACCCGTGTGCTACTTTGCAGTCCTTTCTTAATCCTTCGCAAGGCTTCAAAGATTAGGCTCAGTGTTTCTGCTTCTAGAGGGTTCCTGCGGAAGATGCGAATTTCAGTAAATGCGGATGTCTTACAAATAAAGTAATCTAGTCGACTTGGATCTCGACGATACCAGCAGTGCACACTATTGGGGCTGACAATAGACGGAACCCCAGGGTTTTATTTCAGCGCTACTCGTTAGGGAGTACAGGAAGACAAAAGCAAAGCAAGCCGCGCTTCAGCGAGCAAGCGGAGTGAGACCCATCGCCTGATTTCTTCATTCCCAGTCCGGGAAAGGAGAAGCAACCTCAAAGTTTCCTCCCCAATGGTTGAGTCCCACACGGACAGCCAGGGGACGTTCCCTCACGCGAAAAGTCGATTGTGGAGGGAAAGCCGCTTGTGTTGGGGAATACGGGACGGGCAGGGAAGGATATGGGGAAGAAAGTGCTAGGAAAAGAATGGAAGGGAGACTGGAAGTGGAGGGTGCGAAACGCAGAGCTCGGCGAAAAGCGGGAAGCCCCGGGCGTAAATTTTCCTCCGCTTCGCACAAGAGAAGAAAAAGCGGATCGAGTGTTAGTTGTTCGGGGCGCCGGATGGCCTTCCCGCACCGCTGTTCAGCCTTACTTTTGAAGTGGCGCTGTGTGTAGGTTTCCCCTCCGATGGGATAACGGCGAGGTAATTGCGTTTTGTCGTACGAGGATTCAGGGTCTCCCGTCGGGCCGCTGCAATGTTATTGAAGTGTACAACGTGATTAACGGCTACGCACTTGGGAAGCACGGCTAGGGGTTGAGATAAACGCACATGTTTTGGAGGTACAAGAAGCTTGAGTGTTATTCCGATGTTACATTTCGCCAAATGCACTACGCAGAATATCGCTGCCGCCACTTTCACTTGAAAGCGTCATCCGTTTTAAAAAAGATTGGTCCTTGGGTGATCCTAAACGTGTCCGTAATTTTGGTTGGTCAAGAAGCTTCGGTGACGCAAATTTGGATACGAAAACAGCGATTGACACTGAAAACTATATTTGTTTAAACTAAAGATATTTCGTATCCTAGGAATGTCACAAAATGGACAAAGAATGGCACAGAAGCCTCGGTCTGTTAGCCAACGTTTAGGCAAAAAGGAACTTGTTTCGTCCGCACCCCAGTGAAGAGAAGTCTTCTTGCTGAAACGTCCCTCCTACTGTTTGTGCATTTTGTGCTGTGCAGAATTTTATTTTTTCTACCATGAATTCATCTCTTAGACGGATTTTATAATAAAGGAAAGATTTACTATACCATTACCTAACACGAACCCAGCCTGTAATACCCAATGACGCAGACAACAATGCTATTCTAGACCATGGTGTTTGTCGATTTCTCGATAACTTTTTTTTTCCTGAGTGTTCAATAATGACGCCGGCAGCGATCTACAGGCTTCTACGGCTCTGAATTATCTTGTTATGACTGACTTTCTATTTAATGCCACTGGGATTATGAAACTAATAGAGTCATTGAAACTTACATCTTCATATGGGGTGGACGGGTTAAATTCTAGACTACTAAAAATGCTAAGAACAGTGTAACGTAATTGCTGGCAACATCTTTGAGCAGTCATTGTAATCAGGCTTACTTCCACAGGATCAGAAATTTAGTAGGATAATTCCAGTCCTCCAAAAGGCTCTTCTCTACTGTGTAGAAAACTACTGTCCTATTTTCCTCGCCAGCATTTGTTCAGAATTTATGCTGCACGTCGTTTATTCTCACATTATCAAGTTCCTTATTTCTGTCAAAATCTTGTATCCTAATGAACATTCTTTAGCAGCGTAAACAAGAGAAGGACGCAGAGGAAAGAAGCACACACAGAACTGACCTGATACTTAAGATTTCCTCTTTTTTATTCTTTGCATCCTTGTCTTGTTCGTTTTGTTTTAAGAATAACCTGCCACCAACTCGCCCAAGGTTCCAGTATTAACCAACATTGCTTCTTAAACGGACTTTCTCGTGCACCCAACTAGCATTGTTTGTCAGCTATTTAAAGTCCAACGTCGACGTCAATTTTTTGTATCGACGCATTTTCATATTTTGAAAAGGCCTTTGACATTTTTTCATATAAAAGCTGCAACGAAAACTCTCACGTTTAAGCAATAATTATACAGTATGAGAGGGCTTCGCAAAATTTTGAGTAACGGAGAGCGTTTAGTCTATGCTAACTTACGTTCTTCCCATCGTTCTTCGGTTATCTCAGGTCTTCCTCTATGTACGATAATAGGACCCTTTTTTTCTTCAATTAATGTTCTTCAAGTTTATAATCTTTCTTCCAACGTCCGATTATTTGTCCGACGGCTGCGTAATTTGCTGCTCCATCTTTAACAGAACTCATCTCGATATTTTTACCCAAATTTAAACTTGGTGTAAAATAGGGTTAATGTTCGTCAGTGTTACTACAGCATTTTTGATATCTTTCTATCGCCGGCAGTTGTACATTCCTTCAAAAACATTCATTTTGGCTCTGTAGGGTCATCCATTTCTTCCTGAAGGCATTTGGTATTACTGAAAAGCCCAATTAAGATGGTCATCCAGCTCGTAAGCATCGATAATGAGGTCAACTGCACCCTTGGTTCTTACGTCTTAATCTGCGATACGCTACCCGTCGCATAAAATCATTAGCACATTAACTTTTCTGCGTGCTAAACTAGAATACAGCACAGCAGTATAGAGCCCTCAGCAATCTAACCTCCCTTTAACGTTGGAAAAAAATACAAAATCGTGCTATCCACTTCATAAATTTTGATTACTCACGACACACTTGTGCATGCCCGAAAAGCTACTGCCAACATATCTAACCTCGAAATGCTAAGGAAAGTTTCGTGATTGTGCCTCTCATAATTTTTATCATTCGCCTCTACGAACATCAGTCACTTCATCAGCTCATTGTTTATGCAACCGAATAAGCCATAAAAAGGCTGTCTGTCCCATCGCTCACCTTCAGTAATTTTTCGTCACGCGGGACTGGAATTACCTACTTCTGGACGCCGTGCAACATATCAACCTCATTAATTACAACAACACCACTGTGCCCATCGTTTTGTAGCTGTCATGCCCATCTCTGATATAAACCCTTCATACTAGGGGCATTTGAGGAAATAAAGAAATTAATTACGTTTTATACAAACTTCCTGACCTTTTCGCCGACAACAATGGTGATGAAATAACGAATTGCATGTCCCGACAAAAATGGCCGCCGACAACCCAAGCTGCATCAAGCGACCTGTATCACACGGCGTTTGATATGGTATTGGGATCCCCTGATGCATCACACGAGACACTGAACAGAGTCTTGCTGGCTCACATGGCCTCCATGGCTGTGGCCAACCTAGGCACAGAGCGGATGCTAGCTAGCATTGGCGAGCAGAATATCGCGGGAATTTCTTGTTACAGCGTTGAAAGGCTCACCGTCGCCTCTTGCAGAGTTGCATTTATTGTCATTGTAAAAAGATGTGTGTTGGTTACGTGATACTCGCGGAGTTAAAGTTCGCAATTGAGTTGCGCCTCCTCATTATCAAAAGAAGGTCAGCAGGCGTGAATGATTAGTGTGTATTAATCTAGCATATTAAGATCGGAGCATTGGAGACCTGATTTGCACTAGGTTAAGCGACAGATATAATGTAATAAAGCAGAACAGTCGCTGTCAGTCTTACGAAGGGACGCGCAACAACTTCTGAGGCAGACCTCACTTGCACAAGGCTGTTCCTTCGTCCGATACCCAACAATTCTCTCCTTTTGCTAAGGTTAGGAAGGTTAGGAAGCATTATAAGGGCCCCTTTCTTAACCAATCGAAAAGAATGACCGACGATTTAGAGCAGTGAGGCCAAATGCGAATTAGGTGCGCTGGCCCTTCGGTTTTCACTTTAGTTACGATTTCAGGTCGAGGCTTGGTTTCCAAGGTCACGCAGGCATCCGACAAAAATCGGCGAAATCGGTGAGTGGGGGCCTTCGTGCGAGCACACTAAAACTAGGGTATCAGGCAATAGCGTTCATGCGCCAGTGCCCATATATCCGAAATTGGTCACTCTCTTTTATATTCATAGATCGCTGGAAGTCCTTACACCACTCCTGGCGCAGTTGTGTTGCGATTAAACGATGCGCGATTGCCCTGCGATGGCAGTTGCTGCCATCGGTGCGGGTTTTGCTACCCAGGTTGCTCTTCCCGAACAACCTCTATCGACCAATCGTTAATTGAGCTGCCACCTGCGACAGCGCGCACTTTGCTCACAATCCGATGGGCAGGTAGTGATCACGTCACAAGGCAACGTGACTTAACAGGCCCACCTTCCACCCAGGCTGGCGGCACCCACCTCTTCAAGGTCGCAGAGGGACCGGACAGAGAAACATTGACGAAATTGGCGAGTGGTGGCTCGAGCGCTAGCGCACTAAAACAATTTGTTGGGACCCACCATTTTGCTTGCAATTGAACTTAACGGCTCAATCAAAGACCTACTTTAGCAACACATAAGCGAAACAATGCAGCAGGGTTAAACTGTTTTGAGTTTGCATGCTTTGTTTTGCTCTTTGTGGAGGCCGATATATAGAGTTACAATGGCTAGCCGCAAGCGGCCAGGAGAATAACCACGCGTCGCACACAACTCCGCTTTGAGGGCGTCGTGTGGCCTCAGAGGGACAATGAGAAAGCTTAGCTGACGACCCTGTGGGCGCCGTTTCTTTAATGCGCCACGACGTCAGCGGACGACAGCAGCAGAGGCACCCAGGGAAGAGGAGCTGCTTTCCTCGCCTCTAAGTGAAAACAACCCGCCTTCCGCCAACGTTCTCCTAGAATCGGAGGCCACCTTTGCAGTTCAATTATGGTTTTGTATTTATTAGTGTTTAACGTCCCAACGCGACTCAGGATATGAGGGACGCCGAAGCGGAGGGCTCCGGAAATTTCAACCACCTGGGGTTCTTTAACGTGCATTGGACATCGCACAGTACACGGGCCTCTAGCATTTCGCCGCCATCGAAATTCGGTTCAATTAATTTTATTTGCCATTATGGCACAAATGAGGGTGGGGTCCAGAGTAAAAGCCGCAGTTTGACAGCTTGACAAGCCCACGGGCACCCACTTTGGCAGCAACAGAGTTGGCTGTCAATTGCACAATAACGGGCAAAGCACACCACATATGCATCTAAACACAAAGAAAAAAAGAGAAGAAAGCGATCCTTGGCCATTGGTTTAGAAAACTGGTTACTAACGCTGGGCGGGAAAATTCTAAACTAGGCTTTGCAGCCGTGTCTCGGGGTCCATGCGCTTAGCGTGATAGATACCATACATGTGTGGCCCGCAGCCTTATGGTACCGAATATAATGGAAATGGACGTGACCTTCTTTTCTCTTGTTGATGCCTCCGCGGCCCCTCTGCTTTAGACCTATGGCATGAAGCGGATTTATGGGACGCTCTGGAAGGCGCAGTTGGAGAGGGGGGGGGGTGAGGGGGGAGGAGAGGACCGCTCCGATTTGAATTACGCATTCCTTTGACTTATTTTGTCGAAAAAACGGGGTTCAGCACGGCTTGCCAGTGTAAAATTTCAGGCTTTTCGTGGGTGGAAAGCACCCTCTCCTCCCCGTCCGCCTTTCAAAGTTTGTCCTTCTTTACAGTAACGCTACCCTCTTAATTACCGCGACGGAAAACTGCGTCATGCAAAGAACAAGGTGGACCCGTCGCGGTGGCTCAGTAGTTGAGGCGCTCGGCTAGTCAGCTGGAGTTCCTGGTGTCGATGTAGGCGAAACGCAAAAAGGCGTCCATGTGCTATGCGATATACGTGCATGTTAAAGGTCTCCAGGAGGTGGAAATTATTCCGGAGCTCTCCATTACGTCTTCTTTCTCTCTTCTTTTACTCCAAATTTACCCCTTCCCTTACAGCGCGATGCGGGTGTCCACCGAGATTTGTGAGACACTTACTGCGCTGTTTCCTCAAAAACCAAACCTTTCAGAGAACGAGTGAGCGAGAAGAGATGATTGATTGACTGACTGATTGAGTGAAAGCTTTATTTAAACAATGGGAATTGTCGGAGCACTGGGTGGTCCGCCTATTTCGGCAACCCATTGCCCTGCGCCGTAGCGCGAGCTCTACGAATCAGTAGTAGTTGCTGGTCGCGGTGGTTGCCATGATACTGAACTCCACCGGCTCAGGTACTGACACCATTGAGGACTGGGAAGAGAAGTATAGAGCTTTGAGAAAGTAATTCTAGTATTTCTTCACTAGCCGCAAGTGACACAAACAAGCGTAGCGCGATGTATATTTCCGGAGATAAATTCCAGGCTTTAGTATTGCGTATAACCACCGAAGGCAAAAGAACAAAGTGAGCAGTGGACTGGATCCATCATAAGAGGGTCTAGTAGTCAGAAGCATACAGTATTAGTAGCCACAGCAGTAGCCACAGGTCACCGCTTGCTACGCAGCCATACTCAGCACGAGCGGCCGTTGTGGGCTCCGCTCACAGCTTGCAACGCACAACAGGCATGAGTTGCTGGAACGTGTCCTCTAATGCTGGGCGACTATGAGCGATGGCCTCTGCGAATAAGAATTGATGGGGAACATCCAGAATGAGCCGACGACGAGATCATTTTCCTTGCCTCAGTAATGGCACTCGCACCAGATCCCCAATAACCGCAGCATGCGAGCACAAAGGTGCACATTATACATCAGAGCCATCAACGGCACCGCTTGGAAGATTGCTCTTCCCCATACATACGCTACAAAGCAGCGGAGATACAGCGACTGCTGCGCTCTCCAAACCACGACCGTCGGGGCGATGAGGAAAGCCCTCCCCCAAGCCCTAATGTTCCCAAGCACTTCCCGATATCCCCATCCCTAAGACACGCTCGGCGGTGGCGTCCCCCAACGCTGCGTCTCGGGTGCCGGCCGCGGCGGTGGCCAGACAGAGGGAAGACGATCTCCCTGGACGATCGTAAATCTGGCATCGAAGGAACCCGCCGCGAGCGCCCCCTAGCCGCCGCTAATGAAGACAAACCGTAGAGCGCCTGGAGGCGACGGCGGCCGTCTTCTGCCGAGACAGCGATTTCGCGAGGAGGCCACGCCGTCTGTGTTGTTCACCGGCGTTTGAAGTTGCGCGCAGTGCACGGGACGTTTCTAGGCCCATGTTGAGGAATACGTGGACAGGGAAGACGTTTTCTTTGGAGAGTCCTCTATGTCGCCTTGTTCAAGGTTGCGACAGCGTTACCGCCATCTCGGAAGGCGTCCGCATTGAATCTGTCCGTTTGTATGAAATAAAGAATGGAGGACATTCGTTCTGGGAACAAAACAAAGACAAGTAAATGCTGTAAAAAAGTTTGCCCGAATTTTCTTCGCACTGGAGCGTAGTGCCGGGGCTTTATACCGACTTTGAAAAGTCGTGTCGACTGCACAGATAAAACTGCAATATGTGGAACATGAACTGAAGCAAATGGAAACAGAAGCACAGTAGTTAACTGGACGCCCGGCAGTCTTCCAGTCGTCGTATGCTTTTGTGAACAGGAAGATACTGTGGACTGTGGCGGGGATTGTGGGAAAACTGATATGCATGTCAGCTTTATTGATAGAAAGAATAAGAAATTGGGGACGGATTTTCGTGCTAATTCAGAAGGTTTCTTGCGTACACTGAGAAAAAGATAGATATTCACATACTATAGATACCTTGGCATAAAGCATATACTGCGCAACATCAACGCTGCCGCCACATTTTTATTAAAAACACTTAACCACAGTGCGTAGTGCCGCAATGCTAGGCCTAATTATCATTAAAAATTGCACCAATGACAGCCGTTCAATGATGTTCCCGTAGTTCTAGAAGAAATGAGCACCGTCTATTTGTTTTTGTACTTCGCAGACAAAAATTTTAAGTTTCTTCAACAGGGTGGCATCCTATCTTAGCTGAAAGATATTAAGTTTCTCTGAACACGCCACATCAAAGGAGCACTCATTCAGCATGCAGACGCCGATTGCTCCTCATATAGAGGATAATGATAGCTTCGTTTTACTATGCCTCATTGGTTCGTTCTAGATGCGTGCTGTCCTTAACGGACTATAGACACCAAATTTTTGCTTGTGTGTTTCTTCTTTCAAACGACAAGCTAGACATTGCTATACACAGAGCGCCCCGTGGTATTCGCCTACGATCATTGATCATATATAATTACAATTCTTCTTGACGCAGTTTCGGTTTCGGTTTCATCAAACGAACGATGGTTGTGAAGTGAGTTGATGTTTAGGTCGCGTGAGGCACAAAAAAAAAAACAGCGATAGAACTGCTGATACGTCTTTGGTTGTGATTCTATCTATTGATGAAGCAGGTTCAAGTTCTTTGGCGCGTTAAAACTACGTATCAATGCTTATATTGCCGTTTTTTAATGCGTCACTTGACCTAAATATCAACTACCCGCCACAGCCATCATTCGCTTCATGAAATCGAAACAGCATGAGAGATGAAACACAATTATATATTATTTAGCGTCTGTTGCCGAAAAACACTCCGTGATCCATCTATTGGAATGTCTAACGCATCATTTCAAAGAAAACACCGAATTAAATGAGGTGTCTATAGCGCTTTAATGCCTTTTGAGTGCAGAAACAAAAATTTTGATTACGCAAAAGGTGACCTCAAATATACTGTTCGTACCTGCTCTATGTACCACAGCATCAAGGCGGTGATCATACTGTGGCTGTAGGATTATTTCAAGTGAATACGAAGTGATGGTGTTAACTAAAAGTACGCGAAGACACACCAGGTAACCATAAACCTTCAGTTCTCAGTAAAATGGATACCTTCCCAGCAGCGATGCTGTAACATTACTTCTTGAAGTGAAATGAAAATGAAAAATTAGTTTTTGAGGAAAGGAATTGGCGCAGTAATTGTCTCACATGTCTCGGTGGACACCCGAACCACGCCGTAAGAGAAGAGAGGAAGGTGGGAGTGAAAGAAGAAAGAAGTGCGGTAGTGGAAGGCTCCGGAATAATTTCGACCACCTGGGGATCTTTAACGTGCACTGACATCGCACAGCACACGGGCGCCTTTCGCGTTTCGTCTCCGTTGAAACGAGGCCACCGAGGCCGCGAGTTCGAACCAGGGTACTCCGGCTCAGTAGCCGAGCGCTCTAACCACTTAGCCCCCGTGGCGAGTTGGAAGGAAACATCGTTCACGTATTGCGCATTCCAGTTAGTACTGATTGCGATATTACACCACCCGATTTTTTCCCTCGCAAAGACGAAGGCATCTCCTCCGCCTGTTCCTGCACGCAAGTGTTACGACGCCACTAGTTGCAAATTCGGTTCAACGGTGAGTAAACTGTTGCTATATTCCTCGTATTGAATAGAATGTACGTATAGTTAAAAGGCAGTAAAATGAGATCCGCAGTGCTTGATTTTTTTAATGGACTGACGACAAGGCTGCGCGGAAAAGGGCAGGACACCAGTTTGGACTTCAGGAGTAGAAGGGACGGATTGTGAAGCTGTCAATAATTCGAATGAGCACTGAATATTCACAGCAATCATAGTTACACAAAAAGAGCGGGGCGGGACTCAATATTCTAGCATTTCTTTTTTTTCCGTTCAGTCATCCAATCATACCCCCCAATACCGCAAGAGACGAGATGAACCATCAAGATCTCCTGCCATAATTTTACCTCCATCCCTTTAAAATGTTTCCTCATCCGCCCACCAGGTGTGGACGTCTCGATGTCCGGATCTCTCATCAGCCTTATATACAGCTCCCCATTGTCATTAGCAAAGCTGGACCAGCTGTAAAATGTGTAATTGTTATTTACCTTTCTCTTACAGTGAATACCCTGATTAAAAGCCCTTTAATGGTGGTGAGTGCGATAAAGCTGCTATGCCTTGTTTTGCACCGAAAAGCCTCATTACGGTGGGTAAAGCAGTCGTCGCGTAGGCCGGAGAATGACCTTGAACGACCTTCAGCCCAACCACATTAGCCATGTACGACCATATGTGGTACTGTTATGGTGTCATACCTTTGACCCCTGAGCTTGAACCATGACAATTAGTTGACCTTCCACCTTGAATGCGACCTTTTGCATTGGGTGACCCTTGACCTTAAGAACGCCCGATGGGGTGATGTGAAGCCACATGATGACATCTAATGGGGGTGTCGTAAGAGCATGTGATACAACGTCATAGCCACGCGGTCGTGTGGGTACATATAGAACGGCTGTCGCAAGCGTGTAGTGGAGCTGCCAAGGACGAAGCTCAGACGCTTAGCAAGCGCGATTGCTTTTCGCTGAATTCCAGGCTTAGACAAGTTTAGCCACTGCAAACTTTTTGCTTTTCTTTTCTGCTAGTCACAATTCTTTTCTTTATCCATGTTACTTTTCTTGCTTATTTTTTTTCCTGCCGCTGTTTTCACTACTTTTTGTTCCTTTTGTGCTATACTATGCCGTAAAGATGCCACAGCCTCAAACAGAGGCTAGCAGTATGTTTTAGATAAAAACAAATAAAAAGAAAAAGTATTTGGATTAAGATCGTTATACGTAGTTACGCGAATTGGGACACTTTTATATTTGGGACTTTTTTTCAGTCCAATTATAGTATTATCTTAGTCTGAAGCAGGCCCCAGGCGACTTCCTGTTGACGAGAGACAGATGCGGTGGAGAGATAGTTACTGCCTTGGAAAGCACAGCTGGGCTAGAAGAGAGGATAGAAAAAAATAAACAACTGATGGTATCTTCACGTGATTGGAGGGACCAGTGTATTTCCACGACCGCGTTACTAGCGCAGCAAGCTAAGAATAGAGAGGGGCCTATGCCTATGCCATATTTGATGAGCGCAAGGGTTGCGTAGTGGGTTTAACACGACATTGGCTCACGAATGCACAGCTTTCTAAAGCATTCGATTTGATGTCAATATTGAGCACGTGCCAGTCAGCTCATGCGCATGGGAAGCGCTTGGTCAAATAGGTGCATCCGCTTACGCCAAAGAAGGCTCGCGTTAACAAGGTAGCTTTTAATCAATATTGTAACTAATGCACTAAAACACGAAAGACGAGAAAAAGGCACCTTTCTAAAACTGACTTTTCGATGAAAGCCACTTTCCCTGTGCTTTGTGTTTTTTCGCGTTGGTTACCACGGGGGAGTCATTCAAGGAGCACCAAGTTGCCAAACCGCCTCCTTTAGTCAGGCCCTAAGCAACACTTGGCAGTTCCCCCGTCATGTTTCTACAAACCCTCCGAGCACACCAAGAATTCATTTGCACTTACGTCTGCTTACGAGCGGAAATTCGAGAGCCTGTCCCTGTTCTCTCTTCCTACCTCAATTTTACATCTTTAAATATTTAAATTTTTATGTTTATATTTTCGTTTTTATTTTTATTCCTTTTCATTTCTTTCCAATTTTGTTGTTTGCTAGTTTTATCAATTACTTTATTTTTCTTATTTATTATATTTTATTCACTATTTTTATCTTTTCCCTTTTTTATTTTTTCGCGTACATGCTTCCTGCGGACAGGTCTTGCGCACACTCACGAGTCAAAAATGGCTTCCGCCTTATTGCGGCCGGCATAGCTAGGATTCCATCCCGAGACAACGGGCTTGAAGTCGAACGCCATGGCCACTCCGTCAGAAAGTAAGTTAGGAAATAGAATGTTGGCAACTCTTACAGCGTGACACTTGTCAAGCGCATCCCTTACACCAGTGAGAAGGAATGGAGCTACATTGATATTATACAATATTATTTTAATTAGTTGATTGGCCGTGTGCTGAACAGATTCGAGAGAGTCTACGGCGTAGGTTTCTTGGCCTTCGAACGTTGCCCACAGAGATACGCGGCTCGCATGAGACGCGCATCAGATAGCGAATCGAAAGAGGAGGATTCGATGTTCCCCTCCGTAGTGGTTTGCTCCGCCAAGCCACTGCACGCAAACAGCAACTGCGTAGCACTACTCGGTACGAAAGAGTAAAGGCCGCGAGGGGGCTGGAGCGGGGACAGTAACAGTGGGAAAATGCGTGAAGGGACGAAGGGAGAAGTAGAGAACATCAACATGTTCGGGATCGGGGACGGAGGTCACCACCCCGCAGCCCTTTACGGTAGCCGTTCTTGTTTGTTGCTGTTCGGGAGGGCGGGTTCCTCGGAGGGGATCCTTTATTTGATTCGTGTCTGGTAAGCGTGACGCCACCCGCAGTGCCGCAAACACCGATCAGCGTAGCCGTCCGGCTCTCTGCTGCTCTTGGCGAAACCTTACAATCTGCGAAACCTTACAATCTGCGTGTAGCGATTGGAGAAATATTTCAAATAAAGCTCCCCATCTTTTTCAGGTTCCTGTAGTTTTAGAGAAATCTGTCGTGTTCCGAATTATTACCATTGAACAATTGGAAGCCCATGAGAGTCATAACCTATTTCATCCGTAGCTGCCATATGGCCCGGCGACGTTCACATATTGGTATCACGTTATAGGGCGCGATGCTAGCCCACTATGATTTTTGAAAGCCCGTGGGTGGCTTAGTTAGTTTACTAGAAGCAATTAAAGAAATTTGGCATGTTTCTCACATCTGCCACTGGGTTATATAGGTGGTCTGGAGTTCTGTTGTGTATTGAGGATGAATTTTTCTTCAGGCAGAAGTCTTCAAAAAGCCCCGTAGAATTCGTTGCCATCAATATATTCCACTTGCGCCTATTGTTAACTGAAAATGATGTTCTATACATAGGTTTTTTGGAGGCACAAATCGGCCTATATTGTGATTGTGAAGAAGAAAAGGCCTGTAGGCGGTTTCTCTTGCTATTTTAATAGCGTCTGCCGCTCATATGAAAAGAAAGCATTATGTAAGTAGAAAAAAAATTTCCGTGATAAAGCGCATTTTCGAAAATTAAACGCCTGACCTAGTATCCGCGTTGCTAAATATGTGTCTGCTTCTTGATACGCATAGCGCTTAAATGTATACGCTCCTGTGAATACGGATCGAATATAACATATTGATAGAAATGAAGCAGGGAATTGGCGCATTTTTAAAAATGGCAAGCTTCAGAAATGGTTCAGTAAGACTTTCATCAAAACCAGCGCTTGAAGACATAGCCATTAAGGTGAGCCACACACACACACACAATGCGCTGAACGGACAACTGAAGTTTAATCATGAATTAATGCTAAACATATACAGTGCAGCTAAAACAGTCAACAATCATTGCCGTCACATGTTTTTTTATGCCCTTATCCTCCCCCATCCAGGAAAGTCGTTTCCTTCGACAGCAGCGTAAGGGACGGACTGATAAAGCATGCGTCATTGCACTCAAGGAGTGTTCTAGCGTCGATAATTTCGCGTGCGGTCTGGTCTCGGTTTGGATCAATCGCCGCTGCATTTTTAAAACAAGATGCACACTTGCAGTCCCGGCAGTGGATGAGAAGGTTCCCAAGCAGCACATGTAATTGGCCCAACGTTGGAACCGTATTGGCAAAGGACTGCCCTACAAAGCACCAGAATGGAACCATCCTGTTGAAATATTGGGCGGATTACCTGTACTCTACCCGAGTCTTTGATGGTTGTTTGCCTGCAATGACAATCCCTCAGCATACCTTCTGCCACCGAGACGAAAGCAACGAAGGATACCCCGCATCTTTCAGCCTTTCCGCCTGCTGCGGTGGCAGAAGCTATACTTAGGGATCTTCGTGGCTGGCAGGCAACCATAAAAGGCTCAGCTAAAGTAAGCAGAGGATGGTGGTGATACCATATAACCATAAATTATCCTACAATTTGAAGATAATTGCCTCTGGGGTAAAAACAAACCCGGTCTTTTCGGCGCGTTAAAAATTGTCAAAAATGCGTCAAATGTGTTCGCTTTACCAACAAGAAGCCAAAGGCTGCAACAAGAAACGTGAGGTCCCCACGGTCGCATGCGCCGCAGGAATTGTGTACCGCGTTCCGCTGACCTGCGGGAAAGCTTATGCGGGTCAAACGGGCTGATGTTTGAATGATCGGCTCAATGAGCACAACAGAAACTTAAGAAATAAACATCATGGAAACCTCGTCACGCACTGCCGGGACTGCAAATGCGAACCTTGTTTTAGAAATGCGGTGGTAATGGATCGAAACCGAGACCAGACAGCACGGGAAATTATCAAGGCAAAAGCAATCTTTGAGTGTAAAGACGCATGCGTGATCAGAACGTCCCTTTCGCTGCTGTCGAAGGACGTTTCTGGATGGGTGATGTTAAGGGTATAAAGAAACAAGTGACGGCAATGATTGTTGATAGTTTTAGCTGCACTGTATATGTTTAGCATTAATTAATGCATTAAAATTTAGTTGTCAGTTCAGCGCACTGTGTGTGTGTGTCTCCCCTCTCTGTCCCTGTCTTCTAGCGCTGGTTTTGATAAATGCATAACCAACTCGCCCAACCAGCCACTTTGTTGCACTTCAGGAAGTCTTCCTCGCTTCCTTCTTAAAGAGATGTGAATGCAATAAACCACACTTCATGGCCATAAATGTCCCTCGCCATCTAAGTGTAAAAGAACTCACACGGTCGTCAGAGCCAAGCAAAAATCTTGCTTTACGCATCACTCGTTGCCATAGCAACTGTGACGCCGGTGGTAAGCGTACGTATAGCTACTGTGTGAATCTTGCTCGCGGATCACTCGTTCCCATAGAAACTGTGACGCCAAGCGGAAAGAATTTCGCACGGGCCCCTCCGAAATTGGACCTTTGCCGATTTCGATCAAAATCGATCTCCAGCCATAACTGACCATGTCCTACACAATGGTGACCTCCAAATTTGAATCGGGTCATTTCCAAAATTTTTGCCTGGGCTACTCCCGGAAAAGTAGTTTACGGATTTGAGATTTGGGTGAACTCGTTGCTGTGTTGTCGCTTGTGGCGTCACCACTTACATTACCGCGCTTCTCCACAACACACATCTGTTTAAGCGTAGTTGAACCACGGGTACTTTTTTTTTTATAAAACGTGGGATCACTTCTTCCCTACTCTACCGGAAATGTCATGGGGAAATATGAATCAGAGGATGTATACACAAGCCAGGTGGCAGCGACTCCCGCTCGAAACGCCCTCAAGCCTCGCGTCTTGAGTTGGCGGCTGAGTGCCCTCCTCGAAAGAGAAGCTGACAGCACTCGAGCGCCTCGCAACCTCCCAGGCTTCTCCGCGCAAGCTTCGCGCTACGCCGTATACGCTTAAGTGGATGATTTTAAGAGAGTGGAGCCGAGTTATGCAAACTCAAGGATGCCTACGCGTGTGCTGCGGAGTGGCACTTTATACCGGTGTGAGATGAGGAGGGCGTGGTTATTTACCTCGAGGCAGCGTGGAAAATACGTACATTTCACGGAGCAGGCACCAAGAACGTCCCTTTCGTGGCCTGCTTTCCTCAGCAAAAAACTACATTGGGATCGTAAATCTGCTTTTTAACTCGATAAAGGTTGCGTTATTTATGCTTTAAAAAAGCATTACATGTCCCCATAGCACGAAACCAGGCGCCCGACGCGTCACTGGCCCGAATTACGCACCATATCGGAACATCTTTCGAAGCAGAAACGAATTTCATTTCGACGCGTCATCGTGGTCAACGCATCTGCGCCTTAACACCATGCACTACTTTTGATATGTGGGTCAAGATTTTCGCCCGCCAGCGTCCGACCCATGGCAGTGCCTTCATCATCATTCCACAACAGCATGCGCAGTGTAATGTGCACTGGGACTCTCGGTGGCGACACAGTTCAATAAAGCTTTAAATGGGCCTCGCGCTGCCTTCACACTCACTAGTCACGACAGCGTCGAAGCATGCGGAACACTAATCTGGTCAGCTACCCTGTAAAATTCTACATACAGTGCTCTCGCATTCTGACCCCTAGCAGTCTTAAGTGCCGCTGCCCAACTTATTTTCTTAATTTTCGTCGCCGGATTGCGCCCAACGGCACCGTCCAGCGAAGGTTCTGCAAACACGCTTGCACGCAAATGCTCCTGGGGCTACAAGGGCCGAGCCGAAAGTACGCAACGATGAAATGCTCAGACGACGCTAGCAACCACTCCCAATATGGGCATTTTAAATCCAAGTGCGTCGAACATAAGTTTTAAGCTGCCACGGCGAAGCGAGCCATGACTTTCTTCTAACATCTGGCCATTTATTTACTTAATTCTTGGGATTTTCTTTTTTAGCAGTTGGTTTCCTTTTCTGACAGAAAGACTCCGTTCAAGATAAAAACAGAACAAACGGTTCAAGGGAAGCAAAGCAAGCCTACATCTGATTGACAGGACGAGAGCTGTGTCTTCGTGGAAGCCCTGGACCAGAGGCTCCACCCGATCGCCAAGAAGATTTCGCTCCATTCAAGGAACGTTTCATTCATTCATTCATTCATCACTGAATATGCATCGATCTACCATACTAGAAAAAGTGTCATACATCAGCTGCAATGCCGTAAAAGTTAGCGCGCTTGTTTTCTCTGCCTACATCCGTGACCAAAAAGTAGTGCACTGCTTGTGGTGAGCGAAACACAGTACATGCGTTGCCTGCAGGTTTACTAAATGAAAAAATTTTCATGAGCTTGATTAAATGCCCTCTTATTGCCGACGACATGCTTTTGCCTTCTCGCGTCTTAGGGCCACTCGGCCACCAAACAAGCGCGGAGTTGCCCCTCTCTTTTTTTTTTTCATGCGGACTACTTCAATACCTTTAACGGGGTTGTACTTCATGTGTGAAACGGAGTATAGTTAATTTGACTGCAGTGTCTTTGTATCCATGACGCTGTTATTCGGGAAACGCTACAGGCATTTAGAAGCATCAACTCATGATTTGAACTTATCAGGTGCTATACCGTGCGAAAATGGTTAAAAGCGACGGTTGGTTGCACGCTGAGACAGGGAGCGACAAAATACCCAAACACACTTTCTAATTTATTTTTTCCTTCTTGACTGCACACGCTCACAACCTGGACAACTTCATTGTTACTCTTTGTAAATAGTGTATATATGACCACTCCCTGCATCCTTTCTTGCTGTCCCCCCACCTCTTTCATTTCTCTTCTTCATACTGCCTGCTTTCCTTTATTTCCGCTGCCCCAGCTCAGGTACCGCCGACACAGTGATGGCAGATGCCGGTGTCAGCAAAAATCTTTTAACTTCCATTTATTATTATTTTTTCTCAATAAACACTTACTTACTACTTCTAATTTAAACAGCAATGGAAAAGGAAACAAAAACAACTTGCGTACGCCAAAATGCTTACGAAAGATAGCGTCGTTAAATAGGAGCCGTAAATCTGCCCACATACGCTGTCCTCTTCGATCACCATAGATGGCAGTTAAGATGGAAAATGCGGCAAACAACAGAGAAGGAAGCTTGCTAAAAGGTGCCGTCCGTGGTTCCGGCACTAAAGTTCGCAGCCATCGGTGAGGGCATCACAGTGCACCCGATACCTCCTCGTTCGCTGACCACAGTGGAGCAGTAGACGGCAGCCCGGCCGACGGTGTTGTAAATATTGACAAGCTGTCGGGCGAGACAGGGCACTGCGCGTGCGCTCGCTAATTCCTATTTACGACGCTCACGCCGTAGTAATACTAGGGGCGGCGAGCGCGACCCGACAGAAAGACGTGCATAATTTATACAGCCAATCACCGCGCCTCTCTGCGGAACAACAAAGAGCGAGTCGGGACACAAAAATCTCGCAGGCCGAAGGTCCACAGTGCTCGAGTAAAACGGAGTGGCCGTATGCTGCTTGTGCACATTCCGATTAGTGGGCCAGTCTATCCGGGTGGAGAATGCTGCAGAAGTTTGGCGACACCCGTATAGAATTGTTTGGCGGGCTTGTTTTGCCGGGGCGAATGAAAGTTTGTACGTGAATGGGAATGTCAGTATTAGAATAGATAATTGTATCGACTACACGAATCGTATACGGATGCAAATGCTTAAGCAGGTAAGATCGACATAATACAATACATTATATCTGACGCTTTTACTGCATTACATAGCAGGGAAAATTCTCTTTAAAAGTGCGGTATACTAATAAATTGAGCGGAGACATGCCCACACAGAGCTCGGCGACTCCAAAGTCGTCAATGTGAGGTTCCGTTAATGAATACTTTATCAAATGAAGACATCTGATAAATAGTGCACGGTAGTCAGAAATGTCCTCATGCAAAGGTTATAATCGCGGCTTCTGTACATTCCAGCACTGGCTTAAGTAAGGAAGTGAGACACCTAAGAAACGACCAAGAGCGCTGAAGTGCGACGCAGTAGGAAGTATGTGACTTGCGACTTGCCCTAAGCTCGTCTTTCGACAAAGCTTCCTTCTCGCCTCTGAGTTCAAGCCTCTGGTGGTTACCGTCATAGATGCTAGCGGAAACTCCCTTCAGGCCACCCATATTTTCTTGCGCCTTGCGATCGAGCCACGAGCCAAGGCGGAACTGGAGGTATCAGCGATGACTGTCTTGTCCCTAGACCAGAGGATATTTAGAGCTGTGGGGTGGCTTTGACTGTCAGTCTAGCTGTGCTTTTGCTCCTTTACGTGTGATATGTACAGCTGCACATAGATAGATACCTGTGCGGACGCCAAATGTCATGACACCGGCCAACACCTCTTTCCAAATTGCGCTGTAAAATGTGCTGGTGCAGGAAGAAAAGAAACAGCATTACATGAAATGTAAAGGTAAAATTCATTTGGTGCATAAAAAGCAAACCATGCCAATATGTTGGTAACGGCCCTGACCCACCTGCTAAAGTTCACCATGCCACTCAGAGTGACAGCAGGGCAATCAACGAAGAACGGCATTGAAGGATCTCTCCGCTCCGACCACGCCGTCGTAACTAGGCCCGGAGTGCGATCGGGACAGCCTCACAATAGCCTGTACGGTAATTGCTCTTTGCTCCGGAACTGAACTCTTGTCATCGACTATTTCCTACACACTGAGTGACATGGGCGAAGGTCTGCTGCGCTCATTAGCGCCTTCCGACAGGGTAGCAGCGCAGTAGGCCACCGTGATGCTAGCACTCTCACCTTAGGGCGTAGCATAGGGCTTCAAGAGATAGAACAGACCACAGGCGTGGCGTAAATTTCAGATAAAGTCGACACGTCCAACGCGGCCAAGTGCTTTTTCACGCGGCACCCTCAGCTTATATCTTTCTCTGCCGCTCTGTTAACGGAGGAAGACGCCGACGTCGAGGAAGCCACGCCGGGCTTCTGTGACCCGCTTCTTCGACAGACCAACCTGTGTTGCATTTTCCACAAGAAGGTAGACGCTGAACTCTCCTCTTAACGTGCTAGGCGTGCCTGACCACCGTACTGAGGGTGTCATGCTATCGGTAGTGGACAAAAGCGCAGACGCTATACATAGGAAAGAGTTCCAAGGTTCGAGCTTTACGCAAGGGAGTGAGGTAATCGTCGAATGAGGCATGAGGGGGCCCAGGCCGTGACCTAAAACCAAGACACCATCCCATCTTACAAACCCTCCTGACAGTGCTCTTTTTCGTCATGCGGTGTTCAGCAGTGCCCCCCCCCCCCCTCCTTTCTCTTTCCCAATGATTACCTATGTGCTCTCCCCGAAAAAAAAACATATTATGTATATGTTTGCTTCTAGGGATGAATCGTATGAGTCAGCACTAAGCAAGGTAAATAGTCCGAAACACTTTAGCTTCGCGGACTTGATATGAAAATTTAGTGGTCGTCAATGCTTTCGTTCATTGCAACACTGCTAGAGCGGATTTTTTATTCGCAGCTGGCATGTGGTTATCATTACTTTGATTTTTTTCTTCTGTAAAATGATTACACAAGTATATTTCTCACTACATTAGTAAACGGTGACTTGAAAAATTAAGCTTTGTAATATCTCCTCATTGCTTCCCCCAGATGCACAGATTATTGCTTTCTTCTCTACGTAGGTCCTAGGAAAACCCACCTCAAGCAGCGCAGGTAATCGGTCCAATTTTGCGAATAGATGGTTTCACTCTGGTCCTTTGTAGGACTGGGCTTTTCCAACACGTTCCCAATACTGGGTAGATTACCTGTGCTGCTTGGGACATCTCTCGTGTTCTTCAGCTGAAAAGTGTCTGCAAGCGGGTAGTGGCAGCTACAAACCCATTCTTTGCCTTTAATACTGCGATTTGCAGCCGGGAATTGCCGCGCGTAATTATTAATTTGCCTCCGATGGCAATGTTCCCTCAACAGGTTACGTTTCCCCAAATATGCGGCGGCTTGTCCAGCCACCGTACTTTTCGCAAAAATGGAGAACCATGCAAGGTACATGATTATAATCGGAAGTTTCAGATGAAAATGGTGCATGCCACCACATGCAACCCATTCTTTGCATTGCCTTCTCCCGTTCCCGTGAGGCGTTCCCGTAAACATCAGCAAACACGTACATACATAAGCACACATGCCCTCACGAGTGCATGTACAACAAAACCCCCGGAAGGCGCCACAAGGCACACCTACTCGCAGCGCGCGCTTTAACCATTCAGTGCAGCACCGCGGTGGAGGCACATAGCTATATCGTTGCATGGAGTGCGCCTCTAGGCCGCGACCGCAATTTACGACCGCTGTAGCGGACCGTGTTATCGCGCGAGCACCCTCTTTCCCGCATGAGGCGCTGCTCCTCGCCGCGGAGAGCGCCACCCAAGGTGGTGGCGATCGTAAAGCTACCCGCCGCCGACCTCGCTTCATCTATCTACGGGTGTTTTATGATGACCAACCCTATATAACCCCCGGTGGACCTCGCCGTGTGAACAGGGCCGGAGGGATCGCCCCGGGCCATTTCGACGCATATCTTGAGGCACGAATGATGACAGTAGAGTGCAAGGGCTTGCTTTCCTCTAGTTGTGGTTTATCACCGCCAGCTTAACCACTCGACGGTGCTAATAAAAGCGATGATCGAAGCAAGCTTGTGTGTTGTGCACAAAGAAATGGGGATTTCGCGTTTCCACGTTGCCCCTCAACTATGAAGAATGAAGATTCTTTTCCGGCCTTAGTGGTCCTGATTTTAATGCAGGCTCTTTTAAGGATGGGTCGCTAATAGAAAATGGTGGCAAGTCCGTAAAGGTCACTGCGTCACCAAGACTGCTGCGAGTGGTTTCAATTTCTTCAGACTTACTCAGCACCTGTGGTTTAGAGGCAGACGGTCATCAAATGAATAACTTCAGCATTGAAGCACCACTCCTAATACGAGATAAAAGGCAGCTAAAATATTTAGTTTATTTTTCTGTTGCTGAAAATCAGTCGTTTTAGTTGATGAAACAATAGAAATGTACCTAAATAAAACGTGGTGCTTGGCTAGTTAGTGATTCAGATTTGGAACGAAGAAAGAGGATAAAAACTACCACAGAATAGAACGTTCCAGGTATGAAACGCTAGAAGGATGTTATGCTTTGGGGGCACTTCCAGAAATTTAAGGTGGAATTCAGCGCCTGGCTCCTTAATTTTAACGAAGCATGTTTGATGTAAAAGAGAACAGAAGAGTGTGGGGTCGCAATTTATGAGGATCCATATCCATTTCATTGGGCGTGACAGCAGCATGGAAAAAAAAAGAGCGAAAGGTCGATCTCATAATTAAAAACGCCGATCGTCCCTACGTGGAAGATGGAAAACTCCACTTGCTGCACGCACCGGATCACAATTGGCTGCTTTATGCAGCCAATGGTGAGGTCTCGTCTGCAATGAGCCAATGGTCCGGTGTCTTCCTACTGACGCTTGAATGCCGCGGATGTGTGGGCGATCAACAGTGACCAATGCGAGAGAACCAACTGGAGAGGAAGTGGATAATGGATATCCTTATAGAATACGGCTTTTGGTGGTACTTGGAGAAAGGTCGCTAAATTATACTCCTAATTCCTCATTGAAAATCGCCTACAATTGAATTGCAAGGCTCCACCAGCGGTACTTTCTATCATTCTCTAGGAATTATGTATCCTAGTTATCATTGCACACTTTTTGAAAGTGGTAATTATGTATGTTACTCGTTAGGGGTCCCGTGCAGTCCGCAGACTATGGGACCCTATCTGTATATTTGTATGGTTGCTTTTATGTGCATTCAATAAATCTGACTTGATTTCAGTTGACTACTGCTCGCACAAGCGGTGCTGCATGGGACAACTAAGGGAAAACAGCTGTGCAGAACCCAGTCATTGTCATAAATTAAAACGTAGGTAGTCCAAAAAATTAGCTGACGTTCAACCACTGCTGAACCTGGATAGAGAGCGAAAGCTGTGGTGTAACGGGCAAGTACACGCGGTTTGGCCACTGCAACGTTTACGGCGTTCCGCACACTCAATAGGCAACGCGCCCACCCCGCAAGGTCGAGGTTAAATTAATGGTTAATGGTTGATCGCGAGAGGTTGGATACCCAATGACCGCTGCGGCCAATTGCTGCAGTGCCGCGTGTCTGCACAACGTCGTCAGAGCTAATGCATGCAGCTCACATCTCTCTCGCCACCGCCACGTACCTCACAGCTCGACTGAGGCGTTCGACTGCCCCAGGGAGCCAGTTATTCGCCTTCCTTTCCTGAAAATCATCGGAGTCCAGGGCGTTGTCAACGCAAACGCCGATGAACACAAAGAACGCCGACGGTCTATAGCTTCAGTGCCGCGTTTCTACTGGTAATAATATTAATAATAAAAAAATGGTTTTGGGGGAAAGGAAATGGCGCCGTATCTGTCTCGAATATAGTTCGACACGGGATCCGCGCCGTAAAGGAAGAGATAAAGGGGGGAGTGAAAGAAGAAAGGAAAAAATAGGTGCCGTAGTGGAGGGCTCCGGAATAATTTCGACCACCTGGAGATCTTTAACGTGCAATGACATCGCACAGCACACGGGCGTCTTAGCGTACTAGTAGGTTGTGAATGCCAACGCATGCAGCGCACTTGTCACTACCGCCACGTAGCTGAAAGCGCGACTGAGGTGTCCACTGTCCCAGGGGCAGGTTATGCGCCATTCCATTTGCTGACAAAGAAAATTGCATTTGTTTTTAATAATAATAATAATTTGTTTTTGGGGAAAGGAAATGGCGCAATATCTGTCTGTCTCATATATCGCTGGATACCTGAACCGCGCCGCAGGGGAAGGCATAAAGGAGGGAGGGAAAGAAGAAAGGAAGAAAGAGGTTCCGTAGTGGAGGGCTCCGGAATAATTTCGACCACCCGGGGATCTTTAACGTGCACTGACATCGCACAGCAAACGGGCGTCTTAGCGTACTAGTACGTTGTGAATGCCAACGCATGCAGCGCACTTGTCAGTACCGCCACGTAGCTTAAAGCGCGACTGAGGTGTCCACTGTCCCAGGGGCAGGTTATGCGCCATTCCTTTGCTGGCAAAGAAAATTGCATTGGTTTTTAATAATAATAATTTCTTTTGGGGGAAAGGAAATGGCGCAGTATATGTCTGTCTGCATATATCGCTGGACACCTGAACCGCGCCGCAGGGGAAGGGATAAAGGAGGCAGTGAAAGAAGAAAAGAAGAGGTGCCGTAGTGGAGGGCTCCGGAATAATTTCGACCACCCGGGGATCTTTAACGTGCACTGACATCGCACAGCACACGGGCGGCTTAGCGTTTTTTCTCCATAAAAACGCAGCCGCCGCGGTCGGGTTCGAACCCGGGAACTCCGGATCAGTAGCCGAGCGCCTTAACCACTGAGCCACCGCGGCGGGTGCATTGGCTTTTAAAATTGGTTTTGACGAAAGGAAATGACGCAGTAACTGTCTCACATATATCGGTGGACACCCGAACCGCGCCGTAAGGAAGGGATAAACCTGATTGGGCTGAAGGTTGACTGAAGGCCAAACTCCGGCGTACGCGAAACGCGCCGCAGCTAGCCTAGTGAAGCTTTCGCTACAAAAAAACTGCTCTGTGACAACGAAAGCCACGTTATGTCTTCAACTTGCCTTATTTCGTCTGCCCACGTGGTGCAGCGAGAGGAGCTTCCCTTGCATTAGACTGCACTCTCTTAACCTAGACAGGCAACTGCAAATCAGCTCTCCGGTTTGCAGCCGTCGTTAAAATCGATTTTGTTGAATTTATTTCAGCGGAGATATTAAATCGAAAGCTTTACTACGGCAAGTTCGGCGAATTTAGCTGTCAGCGCACATTTGACCTTCAGCGACCTTCGGCGCGTGGCGCATGAAGCTGCGCCCAGGAGCCAGCCTACCTCTGAAATTGTGAAGTATAAGGGCTCCGCCAATGGTAAAGTTTTTCACTACCACCGCCACCGGCCTGATGAACTCGTTGTGGTGTGCATGACTTAGTAACGGTTGTTTGAGGTGTGTACTGATCTTCAGCAAGGCTGACGACTGGGCCAGTTGGTAGATATTCATCTTAAAACCAGCCGTAAGAGGTAAAACAGAAGGAGGGAGAAACACAAGACAAGCCTGGGCAAACAACTAAAGCTTTACCTCGGTAGTGGGGAAGGCGACCTCTAATCTGGCTTTGCACTGCCAATCTAGCTAATGCAAATATGGGGAGGATCCGGCAGTTAGCACGCCTGATTTCTGTGACACTTCAGTGGTGTATGGAAGCGAAAAACATATGTATAGGGATAGTTGTGACATACTTTATCGCTAAGGCTGAGGACTCGTATGTGGCTAAGCCGTCGGTAAACCTTCACCATAAGGAATTTGCTTTTTTAGGTGATGCACTAGCGCAACAGTGACTGTTGTTTCATACCAGCTCTTTCACTGCTTTGGGTCATGTGCGCGCACATCTTTGTGCAGTGTAATTTAAATGCGCATTGGTAATCGAAAATTATCATTGGCGACAGGTAGTGTGATCAGTAATGCATTGCTGGACTGGTAATCGGTGAGAAAGGAAGGGAAATGAAAATAGAAAAAAAACAGCAGAAAGCACCACTGTGTCCATCCTAAAGGTGAATTTTGGTGATTAGAAAAATTTTATTTGGTGATTGGAAAAATTTTATTCACATATGTACACATGCCAAGGTTACCGGATACATTGACATTCACAAGTATACATGACGCTCAGCATGTAAGGCGAGCCAATTAAAGAGGTACCATAAGCCTCTTTGAGCAACTATCAGGAATTGCTTGTTACCTATTTAAGACAGGACAGCATATCTACTCACAGAAGAATGAAACAGCAATAATCTTACACGGGAAAAAAAGGTGAATGTTAAGAAGCAAGCGTCTACATGGCTGAATGTTATGCAGTTGAAAATACACAACATTTCTCTAGTTATAATCTAGCTTACAACATGCATATATTACCTAGTTTGCTAGGTAAATATTATGAAAATAACTGCAGAAATTGCGCTCCATCGTCAAATGCCCCGCTGTCCGCACTGAAAGCTACCAATCTAACATGTTTATTTAAGACTGAGATAATTTAAAGGCGGCGGCAAAAACGTTGGACGCGACGAAACAGGAACAGAAGGCATGTGCGGGAAGCGGTATGTGTTGGCGGGTTCCACATATGGGACGCAGGGGCATCTGTCGTGAGTCGTGGACTGGTTTGGAACCAGGTGCCCGGGCAGATGTTAGTTGCCACCACACCTGCACTTATTTTTTATTGCGAGAGCATTACTTCGCTCAGTGTGCGAACCCCCACCCCCTTATAAGAAACCTTTGAGCGAAACGCCGCATGCTAATGACGCCATCACCCTCATGAAGAAACAGGCTGCCAGCGACCGCACCGCCACGTACCTCGAAGCGCGATCCGCGGTTGCTGATTGGTTAGGGCGCTGGGCTACTCAGCCGGAGTTCCCGGGTTCGAACCCGACCGCGGCGGCCGCATTTTGACGGAGGCGAAGCTCAAAAAAATTAGCCGCTGTTTGACTACTTTGGAACCTGGTTAGAGAGCGAACCCTATGGTGCGTCGAAGCGAAACGCGAAAGGTGCCCGTGTGCTGTGCGTTGTGAGTGCGCGTTAGAGGTCTCAGGTGGTCGAAATTATTCCGGAGACGACCACAACGGCCTCTCGTACATGAGCTAAAAGAAGTTTTCTCTCTCTTCATTTCCTCTTTCACTTCCTCCTTTATCCCTTCCCTTACGACAGGGTTCGGGTGTCCACCGAGGTAAGTAGACACTAACTGCGTCATTTGCATTCCACAAAAATTTTTTTTTCCGGGCAACTCGACGCGTCTTGGCGGGTTATAACGTTGAGCGCGTTCCACAGACTGGATAGGCAGCGCGCCCACCCGGCACCCTGGCAGGTGGAAGAATGGTTGATCGCGAGAGGTTGGTCACCTAATGAACTTTGCGGTCTACTGCTGCAGTCCTGCGTGTCTACCACAACGTTGTTAGCGCTAAAGCATGCAGCCCACATCTCTCTCTCCCCTCCGCTACTTACCTCAAAGCGCGATTGAGGCGCCCACTGTCCGAGGGAACCAGTTATGCTTCCTTCCTTCCCTCAAAATCATCGCAGTCTAGAACGTTGTCAACACCAACGCCAGTGAACGCATTAAACGCCGAAGACCTGTAGCATCAGTGCCGCGTTTCTGCCACAACGTTGTCAATGCCAACGCGGGCCGCGCAGACCTGCCACTACCGCCACGTAGCTTAAAGCGCGACTGAGATATCCATTGTTCCAGGGCGCCAGTTATGCGCGTTTTGTTTGCTTTGGAAGAAAATTGGGTTGGGTTTTGAAGCGAAGAGCTTCACTACGCTAGGTAAAGCAGTCGTCGGGTAGGCCGGAGTATGAACTTGAACGTTCTTCAGCCAAACCACGTTAGCCGTGTGCGACCATATGTGGTACAGTTATGACGTCGAACCTTTGACCTCTGACCTTCACCTGTGACCTTTAGTTGACTTTTGACCTTCGATATTGGGTGACCTTTGACCTTAAGAACATCCGATGAGGTGATGTGAAGCCACATGATGGTATCCGATGGGGGTCTCGTAAGACCATTTTATACCACGTCATAGCCACGTGGTCGTGTGGGTATATATAGAACGGCTGTCGCGAGCGTAGCGGAGCTCCAATGGAGGAGCCTCACACGCTTAGCAAGCGTGCCTGCTTTTCGCTGAATTTCAGGGTTAGCCAAGTTAAGACAAAAATGAACTGGTTTTAGGGAAAAGGAAATGGCGCAATATCTGTCGCATATATCGGCGGGCACCTGAACCGCGCCTTAAGGGAAGAGATAAAGGAGGGAGTGAAAGAAGAAAGGAAGAGAAAAGTGCCGTAGTGGCGGGCTCCGGAATAATTTCGACCACTTGGGGATCTTTAACGTGCACTGACATCGCACAGCACACGGGCGGCTTAGCGGTTTGCCTCCATAATAACGCAGCCGCCGCGGTCGGGTTCGAGCCCGGGAACTCCTGATCAGTAGCCGAGCGCGGTAACCACTGAGCCACTGCGGCAGGGTCCCGCATGAAATTTTCAGAATTTAGCGTTGGGGCTTTTGCGCACTTTACGCGAGGGCATGGCGGTGTCCTTTCCAGCGACGCAGCCCGCTTCAGCCGAACAAGCATTTGCTGCGGTTCTGTAATTTAGCCAAGGTTTTGAAATACTCGATTTGGACGGACCTACGCCTAATGGTGCCTCCAGCTGCGGTGCAACCGTCTCGAACTGCGCGGAACAGAACACAATCGCTCGGAACTAACATGAATAGGCTTAGAGCTCTGTTAGAGTGTTTTGTGTACTTGCGTAATTCAAAACAGCCCTTCATATTAAATCTACCCAAGTATTTCGAGCAATAGTTGATGGAAAGATCACACTACTGCATTAACGTACTTAACATTTTTTTTCTATTGCCGAGGCACTGATTGACCATTTTGGGGATGGAAATATACATCACTGTACTTTGGCAAATTAGCGGCTGTGGTGGCCGTTCTAGAAGTGCCTTTCGGCTCCACGTAAGCTATATCGCGTTTAACGTTCCGGGAACGCTATACTAAACCCCTGTGGAGATAAGTTTCTTGCGGCACGCTGCTAACGTCATTTTATTTTAATCAGCTAAGGCGCTGACGCTGTACTGAAACTCTCTATTCACTACGTTGCGTTACCCGCCGCGATGCCTCAGTAGTTAAGGCGACCGTCTACAGAGCCTGAGTACCCGGGTTCGAACCGGGGTGCGCGCGCTTGTTAGCTATACTTTGTTGGCCATTTTTTTTCTTTACATGTGTGCTGTGGTATTTTAAATACTGTATAACTGGGATGCGCCTGCCATTCCAAGTAGTTCCGGCTGTTTTGTGTGTGAAATCTATTATGCTACTCCTCATGACTTAATGACTTAACTGCACTGCTTGATGGCACTGATTATACGATTTTATGGAGCTACAATGTTTTATACTATATATCTTGCTTCTTAAACGCTTGTTCTGTTCTGTTTACTTCGAGGTGTTTGCCCTGAAGAGTTTTCACGTTCACCACGCCTGACTTTGCAATTGTCACCTGGGCTTCGTCAAGCTGTCTCGAGCAGCTTTTAGCCTAGGTGCTCTAACCAGTAAAGATGTGGTGAAAATAAAACGATTTGATTTGAACCCGACCACGGCGGCCACGTCTTTGGATGCAAAACATAAAAGGCGCCCGTGTACTGCGCTATGTTAGTGCACGATAAAGTAGCAGTAAGTGGTTTTATTAAAATAATAATAATAAGGAAGGCAAAGCTTTTTGCTAGCCGCGGCTTTTGCCATCGATACTGAAACACGTGAGCTGCGCCAGCGGAAATAAAGTATAGCAGGCAGATTGGAGAAAGGAAATGAAAGAGGTGAGGGGCGAGGAAGAGAGGATAGGGAGGAGAGGTAATAATCGCAAAAAAAATTAGCGGCGGCTTAGCTCTGGTGTGCCTAGTACAGGTCACGTCACGCGCGGCGCGCCTGTGGCGAAACTCGCGCTTGCGCAGTAGGAGCAGAGACGAAGGCGGGCAAAACCGCTCCGGCTAGCGTAGTGTAGCTTTCGATACAAAAAAATTTACAAAATAATAAATATATACCGGTTGCGTGCGTGATTAGCTCATGATGAAGCAACGGTAAAGATCCACAGGTGGTCGAAATTATCCGGAAAAATCTATTATGCCACGCCTCATGGCTTCCTTACTTGACTGCACTGTTTGATTGACTAGGGCGCCTCTTTCTTTCTTTCTTTCTTTCTTTCTTTCTTCTTTCTTTCTTTCTTTCTTTCTTTCTTTCTTTCTTTCTTTCTTTCTTTCTTTCTTTCTTTCTTTCTTTCTTCCTTTCTTCTTTCTTTCTTTCTCTTTCTTTCTTTCCTTTCTTTCTTTTTCTTTCCTTCTTTCTTTTCTTTCTTTCTTTCTTTCTTTTTTTTCTTCCTTTCTTCCTTTCTTCCTTTCTTTCTTTCTTTTCACTCCCCCCTTTAGCCCCTCCCTCACGGCACGGTTCGGGTTTCCACCGAGAAAACAGTTACTGCTTCATTTCCTTTCCTCAAAACCATTTTTCAATTTTTATTGTTACACACGAATTATTTATTTCGCGATGGGCGCAGGTATAGCAAATGGAAATTTTATTTTACATCATCTGTTTCGGGGACAGAAGTCAATATATATGTTTATGCAATAAAAGAAGTGAGTGCTAAGAATTATAAAATTTCAGCGCATCCTTTGAAATAAAAGAAGCATCAAAAAGGTATCCCTTAACAAACCTTGTGCAAGTGAGCATGTCCGCGGTGGTACCATATAGGATTTTTTAAACATCTGTCGGCTCGATTTGCAATGCGACTGGTATTTTTCGTTTGAGATAGCGCCTGCTACGCGCTACGCGCTAGGTGCATAGGCCAGTGTTGCTAGACTGGTAACACTGGCAAAGGCTACCTGAAAGCAACCAAATATTTTTCGTACATACCACTGCGCATGCGGGGATCGCCTGGAGGTGCGCGAGCCCGCCGCGTCGTAACCTTACACAGATCGTGCGCAGTGGCTGCACGCGGTAGCGGAATGCGCTACGCTAAAAATACCTATTAATAATAGAGGCTTACTTTGCTCATTGTGCGGAAACCCTGCCGTTACCCGCCGCGGTGGCTCAGTGGTTAGGGCGCTCGACTACTGATCCGGAGTTCCCGGGTTCGAACCCGACCGCGGCGGCTGCGTTTTTATGGAGGAGAAACGCTAAGGCGCCCGTGTGCTGTGCGCTGTCAGTGCACATTAAAGATCCCCAGGTGGCCGAAATTATTCCGGAGCCCTCCACTACGGCACCTCCTTCTTCCTTTCTTCTTTCACACCCTCCTTTATCCCTTTCCTTACGGCGCGGTTCAGGTGTCCAACGATATATGAGACAGATACTGCGCCATTTCCTTTCCCAAAAAAACAATTATTATTATTATTATCCGAAACCCGCGGTCGGCATGCGTAGCAGAAAAGCGGCACGCAAATGAAGAGAGCACCCCTCCTGAAGCATTAAGTCGCCTGCGTTCATTGGCGTTGTCAATGTTGAGGGAGAAACGCGGCGCTGGAGCAAAGTTCCTGAAAGCCAGATTAAGGTGTGCAATTACCTAGTGAGCTAGCTATGCGCCTTGCCTTTCTTCCAAATGAGCATGCTAATACTTCGGCTGGCTTTGAGGAAAGTAAAGGCGCAGAACTGCCTGAATTGGCAGATGGTATTCGTACATAGACTCGCCGCGGTGGCTCAGTGGTTACGGTGCTCGGCTACTGATCCGGAGTATCCGGGTGGGAACCTAACCGCGGCGGCCGCGTTTCGATGGAGGCGAAACGCTAAGGCGCCCGTGTGCTGTGCGAAATCAATGCACCTTATCGATCCCCAGGTGGTCTAAATTATTCCGGAACCCTCCAATATGGCACCTCTTTCTTCTCGTAGTCCCTCCTTTATTCCTTTCCTCACAGCGCGGTTCAGGTGTCTGCCGATATGTAAGACAGATACTGCGCCATTTCTTTTCCCCAAAAACCAACTTTAAAAAGTGAACAACATTAAAGCCCCGCCTCGTTGGCTCAGTAGTTAGGACGCTCGACTACTGATCCGGAGTTCCCGGGTTCGAACCCGACCGCGGCGCCTGCGTTTTTATGGAGGAAGAACGCTAAGGCGCCCGTGTGCTGTGCGATGTCAGTGCACGTTAAAGATCCCCAGGTGGTCGAAATTATTCCGGAGCCCTCCACTACGGCACCTATCTCTTCCTTTCTTTTTTCACTCCCTCCTTTACTCTTCCCTTACGGCGCGGTTCAGGTGTCCAACGATATATGAGACACTGCGCCATTTCCTTTCCCCCCAGGACCAATTATTATTATTATTAAAGATCCCCTGGTGGTCGAAATTAATCCGTAGCCCTCCACTACGCCACCCATTTCTTCCTTTCTTCTTTTAGTCCCACCTTTATGACTTCCCTTACGGCGCGGTTCAGGTGTCCAACAATATATGAGACAGATACTGCGCCGTTTCCTTTCCCGAAAAAAACAATTATTATTATTATTAAAAACTTAAGCACCTGAGCTGGGGCAGCGGAAATAAAGGATACCAGGCAGAATGGAGAAATGAAATGAAACTCACCTCTTTCATTTCATTTCTTCATTCTGCCTGCGGTGCTTTATTTCCGCGGCCCCAGCTCAGGCGCTTCAGTATCGATGGCAGTTGCCGGGGCTTGCAAGAATCTTATCTTTCCTTTTTAATATTATTTTAATAAAAATTAATGTGGATTAGCTCAGCAAATCCCGGATATACAAAAGCGAAAGATGTCGGCGTTCACTGTGTTTATTGGCCTTGAGTAAAGGAAGGGCGCGTAACTGGCTCCCCGGATATGCGGACGGCTCATTCGTACTTTGATACATGTGGCGGTGGTGAGCGAGAGATGTGGCCTGCATGCATTAGCACTGACAGCTTTGTGGCTGACATGGGGCACTGCAGCCATAGTTAGGCCGCAGCGTTCATTTGGTGATCAATCTCTCGCGATCAAACATTAGCTGCATGCATCTCCCAGTGTCGCGGGGAGGGCGCGCTGCCTATCCAGTGTACAGAACGCAATCAATGCAGGCTTTTGCAGTAGCACGCCAACGCCACGTACATGAATGCAAGATTGAGGTTTCCACTGACCCACGGGGCCAGTTGTGCGTCTTTCCTTTCGTGAAAATGAACGACCTTGACAAAGTTGTCAGCGCAAATGAACTCCATGAACGACGTCGGCTCACTTGTTTTGTTTGGTTTGTGAGGAAAGGATATGGCACAGTAACCGTCTCACATATCTCGGTGGACACCCGAACCGCGCAGTAAAGGAAGGGATACAGGAGGGAGGCAAAGAAGGAGGGAAAGAAAGAAGGAGAGATGGAAAGAAGGAAGAGAAACCTGAAAATTGAAAGCTGAATTTTGAGGAAAGGCGCGGCGCTGCGCAACGGTGGAAAACTTGTCATTCGGTGCTACTAGTGGCGCATGCGCAGTAGTGACTAAGGATCGAGCGAGAGAGAAATATCCGCAGCGGGGCGCGCATTGTGGCGTCATGTGCCGCCTCGGAGTACCGCCACGGCGAAATCGCAAGTTCACGGCCACTAAAGCTTGCTCTTTAAAACCACTACTACTACTATTACTACTACTGCTACTTGTACATAGTGCATATTACCCCCTACTCCTATCCTTTGTTACTATCTTCACCCTTTCTTTTCCTCTCCCTGTTCTCTCCCGGTCCTTTTATTCCAGCTAGCCGCAGCTCAGGTGCTTCAGGTTTCGATGGCAGATGCCGCGGCTAGCATCATCTTTTCCTTCCTTGTTATTTTGTTAACAAATAGCCACTAACAACAACAACGCCACCGCCTACTCACAGCGTGATTGATGTGTCAACTGACCCATGCCGCCGGCGTTCATTGGCGTTTCGCGATGACGACGTTGTGGCAGAAACGCGGCACGCGAATGACGTCATCACACCTTCTTGAGCAACAGGCCGCCGGTGTTCATTGGGCTCATTGGCGGTAGCGTCGACAATACCCATACGGGTTTAATATCTGATACGGGCCCCATTTCGACCCAAGACATTAAACGGTATTTTTGAAAATATGGCGGAGTGCTTGAAGCACTCTGGCACGGGTCGGCCCGGAATTGCACTGCCTCCGGGATCGGACCGGGGCCTACCAGCGCGTACCTATTTTCCCCTCTTCTATTTTTCAACTCTCCTACTTTCAGCACGAGGCAGCGGTTGTGGCTCGGCTTGAGCCAGTGGGCAGGCTCGTGCACTTTCCTCGCCGCGGAGCCGAACCGGTCTAGCTGGGCCGGCGGCGGCTGGCGCACTCGGCGCGAAAGAGAGACATGCTCCAAGTCTCCGCCAGTGCGGTTAGAGTGCATCGAAGCTGCCGAACGCGTCGGCGGTCAAGCGCAGTTGGAGTATAGAGGGTCTCGCTTGGCGGACGTGACGTCGCCGTGCGTTACGCCGGAGTATAAACGCGCCTTAACAGAGCCTGCGCTTAACCCCTAATGAACATATTCGGTGGCGGCATTTATTGGAGTCACTGAGACCCCCTCCGCACACTCACTGAATAAAAAAATAAAAGTACCTGTGCCGAGGCTCGGAATCGAACCAGGGCCCTTGGCGTTTGAGGCGGAGACGCTACCACTCCGCCACGAAGGCTCTTTTTTTCTTTATTGCATAGAAATAGAGCGGAAAAGAAAAGTCTAAGTACGCTTACGCCATAAAACACCAGGCCACCTTACAAAACATCAAAAGTCTTGGATGCACACACATGCATCCAGATAGGGGAGCCAGCTAGGCGGCTTTTGCAGGGCAGCATATACTCCCCGCACCAAAGCGCATTGTTCACGAAACAAAGATTTCGACGACCCTGGTGATTCGGTGTGGTGGTCCATCATGCGGCTCTTCCGAAGACTAAACAGTCCCAGCAACATAAGCAGTTTTCTCCGCAGGCAAAAAACGAATACTGTAGGGTGTGATGTCAATGTCCTTCTTAATTGTTCATTGTAAAATGTCCCAGAAGAAGATAGCATCAATACACAAAATAAAACAATGGTCAATTACCACTGGTGTATTGCACAGGCGACAATTCACCGTCCATGGCGCAAGCATCTCCCTAGAATGAAGCCATGCCTTCACAGGCAGCGTTGACGTGTGCGGCTTAAAAAAATGTTTTTGCGGGAGAAGAAATGCACATTCGCTTGACACGTTTTAAAACACTGGCGTCAAGGAACTCCAAAAAAGGTTCCCGATATAACGGTACAGTGAACAAGTACTCTGTAAGTGTCTGAGTCATCTGCCATCTGGAAAGGCTATGCAGGTAGTCAAAAAAAAAACCACAGTGAGGAAATTGATGGTGTCGGCAACATCCTTAAGGAATCCTCATAAAGGCCTCTCACGAGTGTGTCCCGTCGGTGCGAATAGGAAAGGCAAATGAGCACTGAGACGACTAATAAGCACGGATACTAAAAAGGGTGGTTTGACGATTTGAAAAAGAAAAAAAAACGCGAAACATGCTTCTGCACTAATAAGTGAACAAGGCCGATTCCACCAGACTATAGAGAAAGAAATAGGTTATTGCGACGCATGGATCTCTATAGGGAACGCCGTACGAACATAGGAAATATTCTGCGCATCACCTGCATTTTCTTCCTCGCACAGTGGAGAACCTTAACACATAGAAAAGTTTTGAAAATAAAAGATGTTGCAGAGTTGAGCCCGAGCAAACACTGATAGTTCCTTACCCGCCCAAGCCTATGTTTTTCGCCTCATGGAGGCTATCGGCGAATCCCAGTAGGCGCCACTGTTGCGAATATGGTGAAGAGGAGCCCTTAGGTATTGAAGGGGCCAGCAGTACCAGCTTATGCTACCATAATGACTTGGCGTTGTAACCCAATGGCCCAAGCAAAAGCCCTTGGATTTATCTAGATTAAGAGCCGCTTCTGATACCTCGAAAAACAGATCAGTCAAATGCAATGCCTCAAGCACACTCTTTTTGTCAGAACAAAAGAGGGCGACATCATCTGCCCGGATGAAAAGTGCGGCCTGTGTGGCCAAACGGCGCCGACCGTCGACGGAGTCAAGGCGCAGCATGAATGCAGTCTGTCCTGTGCAGTCTGTGGGCAAGCCCACGCTACCAACTCCCGCGACTGCACGGGAAAATTCCGGCAGCTCAAGGTGCATGGCCCCAAGGCTAAGCGCCCAGAGGTGCCAAAAAACCAGCGACCTGGCAAGCAGCCAAGTCATTCAAAACCAGGTGCCGGTGGCGGAACGCCGCGTGGTGCTCACGGCACCGACCACAAGACATCGTCACCTTCTTCACCGTCGGTGAAACCAGCGCCCGGGAAGAAGACGGCGCCTCCATCGCCCAGCGGCAGAGACACTGGCCACTTCCCGGCCCTCAAGACAATTGGCGCTGCCGACGCCCGGGCATCAGCGCCTCAACACCACAAACAGGTGAGCAGCTGGGCTGAGATCGCCTCCTCTTCCTCCCATCCCTCACCCTCCCCCGTAACCGTCTCCGCACTCGACGCGGAATACAAAAAACAGATAGACGTGCTCCGGGCACAGAATGAGCTTTTGCTCAACAAAATTCAAAATTTAGAATCAAAATTGGCGTCCGCCGCACCGAGCCCGCAGAACTCGGACGCAATGGAGAGCGACGCGGAGATCTCGCCTGCCCTCGTGACAGCCATCTCTGCGATGGAGGAGCGCTTAACCTCTAAATTGCGATATATGATCGAGACCGCCATGGACCAGATCTTGACAAAGGTCAAATCTGCCGTCCCCGCGGTGGTCTCAAAACACATCTCGGACAACCCCCGCCTCCTCCGTCGGACGGGACCCATTAGGGACGTATCCCGCCCTTCAAAATTCACCCGTCTGATTATTGATTCGGACAATGAGGACAACTGCCCCGCTCCTTCCGTCATCACCCCCTTGATGGCGCAAGTAGCTGGCTCTGAGGCAGCCAATCCCTCCTCCTCCCCCCCAAGAATTTTAAATCATGGCGAGACACCTTAATCAAAGGAATTCCGCCATCTCCAATTCGGCCATGTCAACTTCAATAACACAGTGGAACTGTAGAGGCTTTAAGGACCGCACTAAGCGGGCCAATTTCCGCCTCTACCTTGAAAATTTCGAGTCCTTACCAGCCGTGGTTGCCCTCCAAGAGCTAGGCCTGGGCGCCACAATTTCAAATTACACGACGTTCCAACAGGATCCCGCGTCTTGTCTTCTTGTCCACAAAGACCACACAGCAAATCTAGTGGATCTCGACCTCCCACTAGAGTACTCTTATGTAATGGTGACCCTCCTACCAGTCCGCCGCAGGGACCCACCGTTGCATATACTCAACGTGTACTGCTCTCCCAAACTAAAGCGAGTGACTTTTGCGGACCTCTTTAGCCGCGCGCTAAGAGTAGCGGGCCGCGATCCCCTGCTTATAGTGGGCGACTTTAACGCTCCCAGTCAGCAATGGGGCTATCGCAAGGAGGAGTCACGCGGGCGTAAGCTGGCGGAGCTTGCGTCCACGTTGGGCCTCACCCTCCACACGGACCCTGTCCACCCAACCCGGCTAGGAAATTCCGTGACACGGGATACGTGTCCGGACTTAACCTTCACTCGCAACATACAACACGCAGACTGGCTCAACACCGAGGAGACCCTCGGTAGCGACCACTGCATCATTAACACTACACTACGCACACGCCCCCTCAAGCGTCCCAGAACATAAGCCCATATCCCAGATCGGACGAAATTCAGGCAAAATTTTAACTCACTTGATAATACACCCATTTCCGCGCAAGGCTACACAGCATGGTCCCAACAGCTGCTGGCACACCTTTCCTCGCATGAAACACACATCCAGCTCTCAGAGGCGGTCACGGACGTGGATAACCACCTTCTACACCTCTGGGAAGCCCGTCGCAGCCTCGTCCGCCGTTGGCGACGCCAGAAACACAACAGAAAGCTTAAAGCTCGAATTGCCGAGCTTACCCAGAAAGCGGCAGAGTACGCGGCCCAACTCGCCGACTCCAACTGGGTAGATAGATGCAACACGGCCGCGCGACAAATGTCCAGCCGAAACACCTTGGCGTCTCTTTCGAGCCCTACTCGACCCAACCCAAACACGAACCGAAACACAAAAACATTTGCAGCGAGCCATGCACCATTTTCCTGGCAACACGACTCAACTGGCACAGAAACTTCGGGACCAGTATCTGTGTACAGCCCAAGACCCCCGTGGATCTGCGTACTCTTATGCAGGCAGAGAGAACACGGAGCTGGATCAACCTTTCCAGCTCCATGATCTGCGGGCGGCTCTCGCCAAAATGAAACGGGGCACTGCGCCAGGACGGGATAAGGTCACCGTCAAGCTTTTGACGAACCTGCCCGACTTGGCATACCAGTCCCTCCTGGAATACGTCAATGCGATTTGGCGCGGGGACACCCCCCTGCCAATCGAATGGAAAACGGCTTTGGTGACTTTTATTCCTAAAGCTGGCAAACCAATTGACACAGATAACCTCCGCCCCATCTCTCTCACCTCATGTGTGGGCAAACTAATGGAGGCGATGGTGCGGGATCGGTTATCTACATATCTTGAACACAAACAAGTCTTTGCGAGCACCATCTTCGGATTCCGCCCACACAGATCCGCACAGGATGTCCTCCTGCAACTCAATCGGGAAGTCCTTGACCCCCTCGAATGCCCCCATAATGACCGGGTAATACTCGCCCTGGATCTTAAAGGGGAATTTGACAATGTAACACATGAGATCATACTCACTAACCTAAGTCACACCGACTGTGGCCTCAACACATTCCAATACATAAGCCAATTTTTAATGGATCGTCAATCCTACATTCGAATTCAAGATAGAGACCATGGTCCTTACCTACTCGGCACGCGGGGAACCCCTCAAGGCGCGGTACTTTCCCCGCTGCTCTTTAATCTGGCCATGATGCACCTGCCGGCCCAGCTGGGTGGTGTCGCCGGTGTGCAGCACGCCCTGTACGCCGATGACATCACTCTGTGGGCCACACAGGGCAGCACAGGAGACATTGAAACCAGCCTGCAAACAGCGGCGACGATAGTAGACCGCTACGCCCGCCGCTGCGGTCTTCAATGTTCCCCTCAAAAATCGGAATTTGAGCACCTCCGCCCCTCACAGAAGTGCACAACTAAAATATCTCTCTCTCTTGAGAGCGGTCCCATACGCGAAAGTGATGAGATACGGGTACTCGGACTCTACATCCACAAACACAGGCGGCCAGACACTACATTGGCCAAACTCCGTAAGGTGGGGGACCAGGTGGGCCGCATGGTCCGCCGGGTTTCCAACAAACGCGGAGGGTTACGAAGTAAGGATGCCTTGCGGCTGGCAAACGCCTTCGTAACTAGTCGAATTCTCTATTCGACTCCTTATCTCCACCTACGGAAACAAGAGGAGGACGCCCTTGAGGTCATCCTTCGCAAAATTGTTAAACGTGCCCTTGACCTCCCCATCACTACTTCAAACAGCCGGCTTATGGCTCTTGGGGTGGTGAACACTTTCTGGGAGCTCCGGGAGGCGCACCTTACAAACCAGTACACGCGCCTGTCGCTAACGGAGTCGGGTCGCCGCCGTCTTGCTCGACTCCATATCCGACACACCCCTCCAATGGAAGACAGGTTTCGCATCCCGGAACTGTGGAGACGTGCCCTCCACGTGCGGCCTCTTCCAGCAAACATGTCACACGAAGATCATAATGGTCGGCGCCTGGCACGAGCGGAAGCGCTAGCCCGATATTATGGCAACAAAACAGGTGTCTACTACGTGGACGCCTCCGGCCCTCACCACGGGGGATGGTACACGGCCGCGGTAGTTCACAACAGCAACACAGTTAACGGCCTAACTTTCAGAGCCCGCAGTGTAACACAAGCAGAAGAGGTCGCGATTGCTCTCGCGGCCTCACATTCCAATTCAAAATACATAATCACCGACTCGCGAGGGACCTGTCGGAACGTCGAACAAGGCTGCACTCCCTTCCTAGCCTATCGAATATACCAAAATTGCATACGGGATACGGACCCCGCACACCGTTACCTCATATGGGCCCCTGCTCATCAGGGGTTGGCAGGAAACGAGGCAGCAGACGCAGCCGCCCGCGCGCTCTCTCACCGGGCTGTTTTCTCCTCCCCATCCGATCAGGAACCCGATTTTAATCCGGTCTATACATTCAAAGATATTACAACATATTATCAAAATTGTCATCGCCTTTACCCTAGTCCATGTAAAGGCCTGAAGAAGGCGGATGAGCGGCTCCTTCTCCGCCTTCTCACCAATACATTGCTGTGCCCGGCAGCGCTAAAACATTTTGACCCCTCCTTTAGTGGCAGCTGCCCACACTGTAATGCAGTGTCCTCTGACACCTATCACATGGTGTGGGCCTGCCCCTCCAACCCCGCTATTCCCCCCATCCCCAACCCAACCCGGGAGGACTGGGAGGCGACCCTGCTCGGCTGCCACGACTTACAGACCCAACAAGCCTTAGTCGGGCGCGCCCGGGCGGCGGCAACCGCCACTGGGGTCCCATACTAGGGACCTCCACCTAGTGCTTGTACGGATCGGTCCCTTACGGGCTGATCCAAACATACCTCCTATTCATCCGTAATAAATGTTTTCACCACCACCACCACCATCTGCATAGGATAAAATCTTAATTTCACACTTCGCCAGTCAGAAACCATGGATGGATGCGCAGTTAATAATACTGAGGCAACGGTGTTCAAGATATGGGGCAAACAACAAAGGCGATAAGGGACAGTATTGGCGAACAGATAATTGCAATGGAATAGGTTTGCTTAGCTCTTGGTTAACAATTGGCCTTGTTTGGGACTCCTTATTGCACAGTCTTATGCCCGTAAGCAAAACATCTCCAATATTTGCATGCTCTAAGACCGCAAACAAGAAATCGTGACAGACTCTATCAAAGGCGTTGGCAAGGTCAATCTGAATTAAAGCTACTTCTGCGATTTCATTTGATACTGTTTCCACTACTGAACGTGCAATATGGATATGGGTTTGGATGCTTCGGCATCTGATACCGCAGACCTGATGCGTGCCTATTAAGTGAGCGACAGCTAGCTGCAGGCGATTGCAAAAAATCTTTTGCGAAAAGTTTGTAATCTACATTACAGAAGCAAATTGGACAATATCCCTCAACTGTTTTCAATCAATTTGAATCAGTGCTGTTTGGAATTAATATAGTATGCCCAGACTAGAAAGTGGGACGCAAAAAACCAACATCGTAAGAAGCCACGACGCCACAACGGCTCAAGCATTAACCATGAATAAAGGGTGTAGTGTTTGTATAACGATAATCAAACGACGAACTCATGGCCACGTACCGGTGTTTGGGCACCACCCCCTTGCCTGCCTGTATCTCGATATAAGTGCATGGCGTGCTGGCTTGCTCGGGCAGTCGTCGACCAGCGGGACGCGCGGTTTGATGGCCGGCTGAAATTAAACCTGAGTTCTTGTTACAACTCGGCTACAGTGTCGTTCTCCTCCCAAGACACGCCAACTTTTGGCGACGAAGAATGGGATCCTGAAGCAGGCCAATTACCGGTCCCACGGAGACCGTTAACATCCAGGATGGTCACGATTGGGCAAGTGGAATCTTTCGATGAATCTCAGTCGGATTGAGAAACGTACGAAGAAAGGATTAATGCATTCCTGCGAGTGAATAAGATTCCAGACGAGAATAAACAAGATGCCTTCCTGTGTATTGTGGGTCCGAGGACGTACAAGTTATTGCAGAGTTTCGCCGCACCGAACACGCCGGCTAGTAAGTCTTTGTTAGAACTGCAGAAAGCATTACGGGAGCATCTTTCGCCCAAGTCATCGGTTATAGCGGAAAGAGCAAAATTTCACCGCAAAACGCAACACCAAACGGAGAGCATCGCGCAGTTCGTGGGAGGCCTCAAGCCATCTGCAGAAACATGCAACTTTGGAGCGAACTTAGAAGAAACTCTGAGGGAGAGATTTGTATGTGGTTTGGCCAGCGCTGACATACAGAAGACTTTTTGTTGAGGATGCATCTCTGACCTTCAAAAAGGCGGTTGAGATAGCCTTCTCAGTAGAGGCGGCTTCCAAGAACGTCAGAGTGCCGACCTAGCAGTGCAACCCAGGAGGACATTTAGAAGTTTTCTGCAGAAGAGTCCCTTGCACGGCACGATTCGCCGTGCACGCGATCTGGCTTGCGTCATCGCAACCGGGCTTGCCGGTTACGAACAGCCAATTGCTTTAGATGGCACCAAGTAGGGCATATTCAAAAGGTGTGCCGCTCCCAGCTGTCATCTAATTCGCACCCTCCAAAAGCGAGCGGACAAGACACACGGAAAAGAAACCCCCAGAGGCAAAGCTTCGGTGCGTTCGAGGCCGGGGAAGACATCGAGCCAGTGTTGCAAACAACGCTCGGGAAACCGCGTCAAGAGGCGACGCGCTTTACGATGTGTGTTCAGGGAGTGCCGCTTGACATGGAGCTGGGCACTGGAGCAGCAGTGTCGATGATGCCGTACAGGTTGTTTCGCTCATGCTTCCCACAGATGAAGTTACGCCCGGCATCGGTGTTGCTTCGTACTTACACAGGAAAGTGCGTGCGCCCGAAAGGTGTGGTAACAGTAAACGTCAAGTATCAGCGCCAGTCCCTCCAGCTACCTCTGCACATTCTCTGCCAGGAGTGTCCTGCTCTGATAGGACCAGACTGGTTGTATAAGCTCAGGCTCAATTGTAGTAGCGTTAATCACGTGGTTGCGCAAGACCGCCGGGCCTTCAAACAAGTCTTAAACAGACATCCTCAGCTGTTCAACGATGAACTCGGCGAAATTCAAGGTGAGTAAGCTCAACTTTACCTGAAGCCGGAACAACACCAAAAGTTTTGTGAAGCTAGAAGCATTCCATTCGCACTGAAAGAAGCGGTGGAGAAAGAACTGGAAGAACTAGTTAGTCTGGGCGTGATCGAGCCCATTTCGAACAGTTCTTTCGCTTCACCAATTGTACCAGTGGCAACAAAAGATGGTAGCGTACGCATCTACCGGGATTATAAGGCCTCTTTGAACCCTTGCTTAAGCATTGGCAACTACCCCTTACCCAAGATTGAAGAAATCTTGGCCATGCTTTCGGGAGGGCAGGTGTTCTCGAAGATTGGCCTGAGTAGAGCGTATCATCAAGTCGTGATGGATAAGGTTTCGCGCGAGTACCTAACCCTCAGTACGCACAAAGGGCTGTATGCAGTAAATCGCTTAACTCTCGGGTTGGCATGTGCACCGCCGATTTCTCAAAAGGTAATGGAACCAGTGTTAAAGGAATTGAAAGGTGTAATATGCTACCTAGATGATAATCTCATCACGGGCCGGAACGAAAAAGGGAACCTAGTGAACCTGGATGCGTTACTATACCGGTTTCACGAAAGGGGAGTGCGGATTAAGCTAAAGAAGTGTGAATTTTCGAAACCAGAATTATTGTTCCTTGGTCATGTGGTCAGTAAACAAGGAATTGCGGCATCACCAGAGAAGGTAAAGACCGTATTAGAAGCCCCCGTCACAGCCGATAAAAAACAGCTGAGAACGTTTACGGGCATGGTAACATAGTACGGAAAATTTTTGCCAGAGTTATCAACAGTCATCTTCCCACTGAATCGGCTGTTGTGCAAGAATGCGCCGTGGGTGTGGAATGAACAGCGCGATATAGCGTTTAAAAAGATAAAAAGGTTTCTAACAAAAGCGCCGGTGCTGGCACATTATGACCCAGAAGCTCATCTTCAGGTAGTGTGCGATGTCTCATCTTATGGGCTGGGCGCCGCCTAATAGAAAGTGGAACAAGATGGTTCAAGGCGGGCGATCATATTTGCATCACGCACATTATCGCCGAGTGAACGGAACTGCAGCCAGTTAGAGCGGGAAGCGCTAGCCTTAGTCTTCGGAATTAAGAAGTTCCATTACTACATTTATGGCAGACAGTTCGGCTTGGTAACTGATCACAAGCCCTTACAGATGATGCTCGGTCCTAAAACAGCAATACCAAGCATTGCCGCTGCGCGTTTGCAGATGTGGGCAATTACGCTGTCAGCCTACCGTTACGATGTCGTCTACCGTTCAGGGGAAAGCAACGTAGAGGCAGACTGTCTGTCGCGTCTACCGCTGCCCGCGAGTGGCGAGAAGGAAGAGGACGACGAAGTAACCGCTTATCACCGTGCCTCCCGCTGTCGTTCGTGGACGTGGCTGTCCCTGTTCCCACAGGCGGGCGTGGTCTCACTGGGCGGTGACTGTTCGTATCACTAGCTTCTGATTGCTTGATTGTCTTTCGCTTTTGCAGGGCGCTTGCAGGTCGCTAGGGGCGCATGTCGACGTCCTCTCCTGACCAGGGGAACTCCCCTTGGTCGGCCAGCCTCCCCCCTAACCAACTCCCCCTGGACGCCTTCTTTCGGGGTGGCGTCGGCACTATTCCCGTGGCCTTGGTTCCATCGGATGGTGGCGCCATTCGACTCAATAACCCGGATGCGGTTCAGACTGCGCTACAGGCGATTACGCCTCACTTCTTAAAAATCTGTGATGTCCGGCAGTACGGCAGAGGAGGCGTGGTGTGCAGGTCGGCCGACCAGGCCTGCATCATGGATTTGTTAACGTCCACAGCTTTTGGAAGCCAGTCGGTAAGCGCATTTATACCGCCGCACTTGGCGTGCTCTAAAGGGCTGGTGCGAGGGGTTGACCCACGCCTTAGCCCAAAGGAAACGCTAGAGAAACTCTCCTCCGCAGGGGTGATTTCTGTACATCGGTGCACTCGGGTCGTTGAGGAAACAAAACTTCCAACTGAAACGGTAATTGCCACCTTTGCGGGTCTCTCCTGTCCATCTGAGTTGAAGGTGTGGCCCTTGGTTTTCAGGGTCGATCCGTATTCTTCAAGGCCACTTCAATGCCGCAACTGCTGGAGGTTTGGCCACAGCGCGAACGCCTGCAAGTCGAGCTCAAGGTGCAGTGTGTGTGGTGGCAATCATGACCGTGTAGGAAGGTGTTCAAAAGATGAGATGTGTTGCTTGTGCAGCGGTAGTCACTCCGCCACATATTCAAATTGTCCTGCAAGGGCTGAGGAGGTTAAGGTGCTGGAAGTGTTAGAAAAGCGCCGGTGCTCAAGGCGCGAGGCTATGGCTACTGTTAAGGAAAGGACGTACGGGTACTCAAGTGTGGCAGCACGGCAGACGACTGCGGTCGTGGATTCAAGTCTGTCAGATGCGATTGCTACAGCGGTTGAAAAGGCAATGGCTAAGGTCATGGATCGGCTAGTGAATTCAGTAACAGAGTGCATATCGCAAGTCATGGTGGCGCAAATGACCTCTTCAATAATGACCTCCAATGTTGCGTTCAAGTCATCCGTGGATCCTGCAGTACCTACTGAACTCAGTGCGGAGACGCCTTCCCTTGTTTCAATGCAGCCGCAAAAAGAGCGCACGCCTCCAACTCATGTACCTGAAGTCACGACCGGAGCAATTGATGGGTGTGTTGAGCTGATGGAGCTCGATGCTCGAGCTCAGAAACGTAGCCGGTCTCCTTTGGCCGTTGCTGGTCCGTCTAGCTCCCCTCAATCCAAAACAAAAAAGAGTAATTCAGGAAAAACTGGTCACCACAGCATTTTGGAAAAGGCAGTTGCTGCTGCAGATCTCTCGCCAGAATAGGGTCTCTGAGAGTGCTGCAGTGGAACTGCCGTTCCATTCAATCAGCTTTCACTGATTTAGTAACTCTTTCAAATCGATTTTCTCCTCATGTCATTGCGCTTCAAGAAACCTGGTTGTCGAAAGAGTTTTCATTTCAAATGGAACATTATCGAATTTTTAGAATGGACCGCCCATCAAGGGGGGCGGTTTGCTTCTGCTGGTTTCATCCAGATTCTGTCACAAGGCACGATTGGTGTTTCAGCGGGTGGACGCTCATTGCGAAATTCAGGCAGTGGATCTTTCAGTTCCTGGTTTCCATCCCATTACTGTCGCAAATGTATATTTTTCATCTGGGGTTCATGACTCACGGCCATTAGATTCCTTACTCTCTGTCAGCAGATCACATGTGTTGCTTGTTGGGGATTTCAATTCGCATCACTTGACTTGGGGTTATCGAACAGACCAGTGCGGTTTGCGTTTATGGGATTGGGCTTGTGTGAATAACCTAAACTGTCATAACTCCGGTTTTCCGACCTTTCTCCGTGGGCACTCCCGATCAGCATTGGATTTAACGTTTTCAACCCCAGGGGTAGCAGTTTCCTCCTGGACTCCGGTTGACTGTGCCACAAACAGTGACCATTTCCCAGTCACTTTTGACATTGTGTGTCCGATGACTTCTATCGGCGGATTCAGTTGCACCCTAGTCGATTACAACAAGTTCAAAAGTTCACTCAGTTCAGAACTACACTCTTTGCCGAATTTGTCTCAGGAGAGCAGGGTGTTAGGCTTATGCTCTATTTTAGATTGGGTACGGAGGCAATCAGAGTTTACAGTGTGCGATAGCATAAGCACTTCTCAGAGCCCTTGGTGGAATGCAGAATGTTCAAAGGATTATAGGCGGCGCAAGGCAGCCTGGAAGAAACTTATCCATAATCAATGTCCCCGGAATTGGATCGATTATAAGTTTCTTGCAGCTACCTTCAAGCGCACAGTCGCTAGGGCAAAAGAAAAATATGATGAAGAGAATTATGCCCATTTATCAAAATCTAATAACAGACAAGCCTTGTTTTGCTTTCTGAGGTCAAGGAACAGGCTGCCACCGCCTAACAACATTCCCTCTAATGTGCTGACTCCAGTAGAGCTTGCCAGGTCATTAGAAGAAATTGGCAAAGGCTTGGAACACCGTTTTTCGGCTGCGCTCTCTCGCCCACAACTGCTTGGGAATCACTATGATGATTTCCTTAATGTCTCGGTTTCTGAGCTCTCCCAGGTGATAAATCGGTTACCTTCTGCAGCTCCTGGTCCTGACCGTGTCACCTCTGCGATGATTAAAATACTGTTCGACGAATTCCCCAATGCTATATTGGAGCTGGTAAATTACTCTATTAGAACCCCATGGATCCCGGATGTATGGCGTGTTTCCAAAATTATCCCGGTGCTTAAAAAGCCAGGCGAAGGGTTGGTCTTAGACAACATTCGACCAATTTCATTGACATCGAATCTGGTGAAATTGGTTGAACGCGTGCTGTATGGACGAATCATGCCCATTATTACTGAAAAGGGACTACATAACCCCTGTCAGATTGGTTTCAAGCCTGGGTACTCTATATGGTGTGCGCATACTGACCTCGAAAGCCTTGTCCGACTAGCGCGCCGGCGTCGACGGTATGCTGCGCTGGTAACTCTTGACATCTCGAAAGCATATGACAGTGTCGAACATGGGCCTCTGATGTACAGACTACGTGCTCTGGGCTTGCCAAGTTATTTTGTGGAATGGGTGTCAGCTTTCCTGGCTGACAGAGAATTTTATTGTTGTCAACGCGGAGTTTCTACAAGGAAATTTCATCAATCTAGAGGTGTGCCTTAAGGTGCAGTTCTCTCCCCTGTTCTATTCAACCTCTTACTCAGTTCGATTCCGACTTCCCCTGACGTGACTACGTACGTGTATGCAGACGATATAGCTTTCTTTGCTGCTGCGAGTGATTTACATTCTGTGTATATGGTTTTACAGTCATATTTAAATTCTCTTGACCGATGGTTATCTGAATTACACTTAAGTCTTAATGTAAACAAGTGCGCTTTGTTACCTTTTCCGGTTCCGTACCGTACCGTACGTTCATCGCCTTTCACACGGGATTAAGAAAGTTGCCAGCAGGTATGGAATCCCTGTCATGTTTTCGGCTCCCAAAAAACTTTCAACGTTATGCCCTGCGATTGCAGCTAGGATGGAGCAGAGTGCAAAGAAAAGAAAAGGAGGATGTGCTGTCAAACATTTATCACCATACGTCGCTTGCAAAGTGGGCACAGTGTACAAATTCCCTTTGTCGTGCGGAAAGGTGTATATAGGCCAGAGTGGTCGATGTTTGAATGTGCGGCTGATGGAGCATGCTGGAGCTTTGGAAAGAGGTGACACTTCAAATAGTATGGTTATGCATTGTCGTGACTGCAGCAAGCGCAAGAAGAAATGTTCTCCCATTTTTTCCAAAACGTGTGTTCTTTTTCGTCACCGAGATCGTGTAACGCGGGAGATTGTTGAAGCCTATCATATCGCTGAAACGGGGCATACATGTGTCAGTGACCCTTCAGTTGGATCGTCTGAAGGAGAGATAAGTTATTTGAAAGAGCGATTGAAATCCGTGTGTTAATCTCTTCCTGTACATCGGTCGGCAAGTGGCGTGCGATTACTTTGGGTTGTTTTGGTTTTTGTTGTATATATAGAAGCCTCTGAATAAAATTTCTTGTAGTTGCGAGTAGCGCTGTGTCCCCTCTGTGTCGTCGTTTGATAGCGCCAGGTTTTTTCATAATAAAGGTACACATTTCATTGTCTTATCGTCATCATGCCATTCCTCAGGTATGTTCCCTAAAGTATCTCGGGGTGACTTATGACTCCTCTCTCTCTTGGCGGTCACATATAGATCAGGTTGCTGCGAAAGGGATTCGGGCGGTAGGCCTTCTGCGAAGGATGAGTAGCCCTCGCTGCGGTATGCGCAGACATGCTCTTCTGCTGATTTACAAAATGTATATCCGGCCAATCTTGGAATTCGGTTGCGTTTTGTTTTCTGGAGCAGCTGCATACAAACTGCGCCCACTTCTGCTCTTAGAGCGAGAAGCTCTGCGCCTGTGTTTGGGTCTCCCTAAATACGTGGCAAACAATGTTTTGTGTCTGGAAGCGCGGGTGCCGTCTCTTACTGCAAGGTTTCGCCTTTTGACAGTACAAACGTTTTTAAAGTTTTGCGACTCGGACCAGCATGCATCCGAGTTGATCTTCCTAGGGCAGCGAGCGGAGTTCTTGGGTGTCGGATGGTCTCGCCTTCAAACTCCCCAAATCTGTTTCGTTGAATCTTTGCTGGGCCCACTCAATGTGCGAATACCTGAAATTGTTCCGGTGCGGTCCATCTCTGCAAATGTGTATCATCTACGATAATATTTATCCACGTAATGCAAAATTACTGCCTTTCTCATGGGTAAATGGTATGTTGCAGGATTATTTGTCGACCTTCAGCTCACATGTTGCAATTGCGACTGATGGCTCGGTGTGTGCAGAAAAGGCAGGTGTAGGTATTTACTCCCAGTCCCTTGACTGGTCTTTTTCTCTCCGTCTCCAAGATTTCACTCCTATCTATCTGGCTGAGTTTCTAGCAGTGGTTCTCGCTCTGCGCAAGGTACCAATTTCTTTATCAGCAGTAATAATAATTACGGACTCGTTATCTTTATGCACTTCCCTCTCGGCGTCCACTGAATCGCAGCTCTTTCGGATTCTAAAATTCCTGATCCCTCCACACATCACATCAATTCGATTTCTTTGGGTTCCTGGGCACAGGGGTCTTCTATTAAATGAATCAGCTGATGGTTTAGCGAAGGCAGCCCTGAGTGGAGCGGTTGTTGACCCGCTTCCAACAACTGCTTTCATCACGGCGGCACGCTTTCGACGGTACACTGTAATGAACGAACTGGGCGCATCAGCGCTTACTTCCTTGGACGACTTCCAGCACCTACTGTTCCCATGGAGAAGCTCAGTCTGGCGATCGCGCAATCTTGAAGTTTCCTTCACGAGGCTTCGTTGCCGAGTGCCGCAACTGAATTTTTACCTATACAGGCCTGGTCTGGCGATCTCCCCATTGTGTCCGTATTGTGCGGAGCCGGAAACAATAGAGCACTTTCTTCTTTTTTGTCGTCGCTACTCATCGATTAGGAGGCGACTATTAGAAGTTCCAATACAGAATCTCAGTTTGCGCCTGTCTTCTGTGGTTGTTCTGTCTCTTGGCGCTTCTATGCTTGGCCATACCAATGGGAATGTTTGCTCTGCCGTTCAAAATTATCTACTAGAATCAAAACGTCTACCTTCATGAGCTTTCGTCTTGCCCATCCCATTATCAGCTTCTGTATTTCGGTTTTTACAACCACTTATAGTAATCCCTACCCCTTCTTTGCCTAAATTTTAGTTTGTATGACCCCCCTAACCTCCTGCAACCTCCTCGGCTACGAAAAC